>VWZW01001826.1:658806-777505 GCA_013397115.1 Edolisoma coerulescens
AGTCCCGGCTGTTGCAGCTTCATCCTTTCCCCCCTGACCGCCTCCTCCTCCTCGGCGCTGCGGGAGGTCGGGGGCAGCGTAAATGGGTAAAGGAGGGGTGCCCACCCGTCCCACCTCCCTCCCCCGGGGAATGGAGGATCAATCAGTGCAAATCAGAAAGAAAACCGGAGGGGGGGGGGGAGANGGGGGACACGACCGATGGGAACGGGAAAAAAGAAACCTCCCTAGGGTTTAAACCGCCCCCTTAAGGGGTCGTGAGGCTGCAAACGTCCCCCCCCGTGGCGCTGAGGGTGTGGGGAGGTGGAGGCTGCTCCTGCCCCTTCCCGCCGGGTAGGACTGAGATTGTACGGCCGCAGGAGTGGATGTAACTCTGGAAATGTATGGAGGGGGAAGCCATGTTTGATTTATTCCTCCACTAAACACTGGTGTGATGATCCTTCTACTTACACCCTTCTGCAGTCCATCCTGGACCGGTATGGGAGGAGAGCCTTGTTAGGAAAATGGAAAGAAAACATTCCTGCGAAGGCGTGCGGGCTGGTTGGCTCAATCCTCATTAAGTATAAGAGGATAGGGCTCTTGTAACTTGAATTGATATTTGTGTGGTAAAAGAGCCTGGGGAACTTGTATTCCCAAGGCCATAGTTACAGCTCATCTGCTGTGGCTTTACCGCTCTGGGGGTGGAGAAGGGAATTTGCCATACTTCTTGAACGTATTTATACTTGCTCTTTGGTTTTGGGTTTTTTTTTTTAAATATGTCGGCTGAAAGGAGGAGTAAACACTAGTACAAGTACAGAGACGGTAAACACCATATTTGAGCAGATTTCAGAGAAAATGGTCTTCTTGCTAACAGATACAAGGCAAGCAAGAGGCGGGTATCAGTCATTCCCATGTATTTTGTGTGCGTGAATATTTTCTTATTGGCATTTGCATTAAAATTGGTTTATAATGATTGTTAAATTTAGGAGCTAGTGCTGCCCACACTGAGTAAGCTAAATAGGTCTGCTGTAAAAAAAAAAAAAGAAGGAAGATATGTTTGGCTTTTAGCCTTTGCATACATCCAAGGAAGGTAAACACTAGGGTGGCAGTGAAGTTTGTAATAGATTTTGAAAAGAGTCCTTGCTGGTGACTTAAGCAGACATATATATATATGGTTACTAAAATTCCTTACACATGGAAAGTGTGGCTTCAGCTGCAAAAATAAATTGGTTCTTTACCGAAATGTTCATATGTTAGTAGAGTATCTGTAAACTTATTGCTGAAGCTAGTATTTGCTTGTTTGCTGTGGGAATTTCGCTCGAGAAATGCAGCGTATCAACCTTAATAAACTCCTCAGTTTCACAGTGTGGTAAATTTGACTGTGGATTATTTGACTGTTAGATGAAATAACTGAATTAAACCACTGTTTTGCAGGGTTACTCAGGGCTCATTACTTATAGTATATGGAATTTTTGGTTGCTTCAGTAACTATCTGTATCTCATATATTAAATCATACAGGGATTTTTGTCTAGTATGCAACTATCAGAAAATCTGACAGGTTTTTTCAGTATGTGAATATAAAGACTCTAAATATTCCTGGCTACTGTATGGCTAGTTCTTGTGAAGGTTATAGGACTATCCATCCTCATACATGCTTGGAAAAATCAAGGTATTAAAAGTACAGTAAAACCTACTACTTCATCAAATATTATTTAAAAATGTCAGAAGAAACTAGGTCATTATGCTTTAAGGGTCTAGATATAAAGTAGTCTAGAAGATGGAAAATAAAAATAAAATGTATTACTTTTTAGTTCAATATGAATCCAACACATGGCTAGTAAGAACAAAAAAAAATTGTGTTTTACTGTCTGTAGGCTTACGTGCCTTTTCTGAAGCTACTGGTAGTTTTGCAGGTGAGATTACTGCATTTTAATTACTGCCTGCATGCAACAGACTGGATATTACAGCAAAACCAACCCTGCTTGGGTTTAGACTGGAAGCAAAAATGACTGTTGATGGGTGGCTTTCTGGTATTTGGGTGGTGAATATACGCTTACGTGTGAATTTGTGCCCGAAACATTGCACTAATAAAATAGCAAAGGAATGGCAAGAAGAGATTGTTTTTCAGTGTCCTATTGTTTGCAGCCCTTTCACCTCTCACTTTTGCACTGAGCCTGCTTTTTGTTCCACCAGTGTCAGTACATTTCCCAAGCCAGGTCTTGTTTCTCCAGGCTGATAAATGCGAGTGTTTCCTTGTGGTCGATCAAAGCCCATTGACTGCGTTGGGCCTCCAAGTGCATAGATGTTCACCTGCTCTGATTCCTGCATCAAGGATGTGGTGTGTGATGAGGAGAAGGTACAGGCAGAATTCTTGCAGCATTTTGGTCACCACTGGTCATTGCTGCTTACATAATTACATGACATTTCTTAGGTTTTAAGCATAGAAGATGGTTTAATGCATGAAAATAGCAAGTATTTCCTGTATAGAGCAAGGTAAAGGGCCTGGTCTTTTCTGGGAAAAAAAATTAAACCTCTCCTCGAGCACAGTGTGCTGCACAGTGAGAAGCATCCACTAAGTGGTATTGCTGAAAACAACAGATTCCCTAACAGTCAGTAATCAGGCATCAGTAAAGAAATGCTTGGGTGGGACTAGTAATAATGCAGTAGATGATGGTGATGACTGCATGTTTTAGTGCTGTGTTTGTGGCTATACTATTTGAGCTCTTCCATTATTTTCATGCAAAGAGAATTGAAATGGCCTTATGGTTGAGTAGATGTGATAGATCTGGTATAATTCTCAAATCTAGCTTTTGGATGAAGGAAGAATGTAGATCATAGAATCAGAGAATGGCTTGGGTTGGAAGGGACCTTAAAGATCCTCTAGTTCCACCTCCCCTGCCATGGGCAGGGACACCTTTTGCTAGACCAGGTTGCTCAAAGCCCCATCTCAAGTGGATCTGAGTGGATCAGTAAGTCCCATGTTTCTAGGGAACATCACTTTCCAGTTACTGTAGCTTTGAGAAATGTTTTCACCAAGGATGTACTGGAATCTTGGTGGTGTAAATGAGAAGTGGAGATGGCAACATGGCACCAGGATAAGTGGTCAGGTGGTGAAGAGAGAACATAATTTCTGATCAGAGCTTGGCCTGTGAGTCCAAATTTCCTTTGGTTCATAACTGCAGAACACTTGGGAGAAAGGGGGCTGGTAAGGACAGTCCTGTTGACGTGCCAGTAGTCATGCTGCTGGTTGTAAATTCATGTAGTTGTTTGAGTGGGTCGGTCAGCTATTTTATACAGTTAATGGTTACTCAGAAGGTTTTGATTCTGAGAACATTTCTGAAGGAAAAGAGAGAAAGTACCTAAATTCTCCCTTCATTGCGCCTTCAAATTAGCTTCTCTATGACCTGCAGTCATTGGAGGTAGCTGTATAAATGTATTTGCCTTTTTCCTGTCATTTTACACGACAGAAATTACGAAAATGATAGACGGGGTGTTATTTTTGATGTTATTATCAAGTTTGGTGACATCTATAATAGTTAATTTATATTTTCTAGCATCAGCAGGAAGAGAAGTTTTTGGAATGTGGAAGGAAAACGTAGACCGTACTCTATTCTGCTCTTGAATACCAAGCTACAAAAATACTCAAAGTTCATGGTGAACAGGAATATATACTAATATATATTAATGCCTTGTGATGATAAGTAATGCATGATGGACTATGCATTAACCTTCCTGACAAGCAACTCTAAACTTTGGCACCAGATAATCTATGGACTCTCTGGTACGTTCATTAAGCAACTTCTGTCCAAAGAATACAGCAGATTATACTCTAAACCAAATTTTTAAAAATGCATATTGTGTGCAGTAAACAAATACACGTGAATCATGGCTGAACCAAAAGCAAGGTTTCTACTAACCTTGCTAATATTAAGAAATAATACCATTGCATGGAAGTTGTTCTTACGGTACCATGGTGTGATAAGCTACATGTGGAAAATAGGTGTTTGAAAATGTTTTTGAATGTTTAACAGCAGTCAAATTGCACTTAGTGAGTATGGAAAAGTGAAGTACTAACCTAATGTACTTCAGAGTTTTCGTACAGTGGGCAAAATGACTTTGCCCTGGGGAACCACTGCTGCAGGTTCTCATATTTGACTTACTCTGAAACTAATAAAATATATAAGTGACTTAAAGCATGTTTTAAATTGTAAGGATTGCTCAACAGGTGATGGCTCCATTTCTAGTTTTGTTCCCATCCTTTTAAACTTGTCCTATTTTTATCTTGGTGCAAGATAGCAATTTGATCTTCTTTTGAACTTTGGTATTCAGCTCCCCAGCACAAATTGGAGCTATTTTACATTCCTGTTTGGGGTAAGGATACATAGGTGGCAAAGGACTGGAAAACTGCAGCATGATGTATTACTGAACTCGACTTTCCTAGAAGCTTTAAGATTTTTCCTCTGCTGTCTGTGAAGGATGCTGTTGGTTTTCTGTGTCTCTTTGGAGAAGCACAAGGATGTCTTGTTCTGTTGGCTGACAGAGATGACCATTTACCTGTCTTTGTGAAACCTCTTTGCCTTGTGCCTTATACGAAATACTAAAATACTAGCATCTCACATCCGTGCTAAAATACACATAAAAATGTGTTTTATACAGAATCACAGAATACTCTGAGTTGGAAGAGACCAATTGAGTCCAATGCTGAAGTGAATGGCCTGTACAGGGAGTGAACCCACATTGTTGGGGTTATTAGCACCATGCTCCAACCAACTGAGCCAAGCTCAGGGTATATAAATCATCTCCAAACATATTTGGCCTTGAGGGCTAAGATCAGAATTCCATGCTTTCTTTGCCAAAGTCAAAAAACGTAACATGTGTGAGTTCTGTTCTGTTCTCTGGGTTCTGGCATAGTGAACAAGAGATACACCAAGGAACAGAAGATGAGATATTCTGTGACAAAAATATTTTCAAGAGAAAAGTCTGAGGTTAGGGAAGGTCTCATTAGAAATGTGATTTAAATGTATTTGAAATATTTTGAAAAGTTACTGATTAAAGAATAAAAGAAGCATTAGAAAGAATATGCAGTAATACAGCCTTCTGTCATGGTGTTTGGGACCCATTTCACATACTTATTCATTCTAATAAACAGAAGTGTCAATGTTCCTGCTGTGGCATGGGTTAGTCTGTGGAGCTGAGGTTCCCGAGATCATGTAACAGATAAATCAATTGTGGAACTTGCCAGCCTTGGTGGGATGCCATTGGAGCAAAGATCCTGACTGCACTGGCACTCAGAAACATCTAAATTGGGGAGTTATCTCTGTAGTAAAGAATGCCTAGATTCTAGTCTGATAATAAAGCTAGAGGGATTTAAGCCAAAGTATGAACCTTGTAGAGCAGTGTAGGGTGAAAGATATGAATATGGATCATTTCCCTATATGGAGTGGTTGCCAACAACTTTCAATCAAATATTTCAGAATGAAATTAATGTTGTGATTTTTCTGTGAGTGCAAAATGCAGACTATCAGAAGCCGGTTTATAGTAGCAGTCCTGAACAAACTAGAAACAAGTGCTGGGATTAAATGTGGAATGTGACTGAAATTCAGCAGTAGTGCAAAAAACAAGTTCCAGTCTTAAAATGTGTAGCAGAAAGTGCATGTGCAATATCTGTTCATCAGGTGAAGGCTTGGCTCAAAATGGTAGTGATAGCTGAGCCTTCAGAAACTCTGCAAGTAAGGAGAGCAACTAAAATTGCTTGACACTACTTATTTCTACAGTCAGAACTAGATTTTCCCATGAGAAGTACGTACAACAGAATTTGTCCAAAGAACTAAATTTGATAAGACAGTGAAGTAGTGCACAAAGCTTGTACTGTGCTGAAAGGAAAGCAAAAAATTGCAAGAGATACCCACTGCAAATACCCACTCTCTACGCAGAAGTTTTGGAAAGTGGACAAGAAGGAATTTGTTTGTTAGACAGGGAAGTGTTTTATCTTTCTGTCTCCAAGTGGAATGGGTAAGGTACACTATATCTACAGAAACTTAAAACTCAAATTCCTGACCTTCTATCTCTAACAGTTACACTAATCACTTTCTGAGAGATTTTTGATGTAGATGTAGCAAAAGAAATAAAAAGGGAATTAAGAACCCTGAGAATGGTGGTAATGCATTTTGGCAGGAGCATGGTAAAGCTCCAGCACAGGGAAATACTTGAAGTAATGTCCAAACCAGAAAGGCCACTTCATAGCAAGTATTTGGATTTGTTTGAAGGATGTCTAATGTTTGAAGTCAGGCCTTGTTTGAGTGTTCCTGGTATACATCTGCCAGTTCCCTCTGTGTGTGTGTTTTGCTTCAAGGTAATACATTGATAGAATTATTAATGTAGTTGTGTGTAAATGGTTATGGTCTGTGTGAAGTAGATCAGAATTAGCACGGTGTGGCCAGGATTATGTTATAAACAGTTAAGCTGTTCAGATGTGGTTATGTGCAGTTTTTGGTGACTGGTGCATATCTGTAAGTAAAATTCTGTAGTGCTGTGGAGTCATAATTAATTACCTATGAACTTTACCCTCCAGATCTTTACCTAATGCTATGGGATGTGAAGTTGAATGTACTGGGTGAAAGAAATCTTCTGTTTGTACACATTACCTGTCCACATTGGAGAGGTGCATTATCAGTGCAATGTGTTGCTGCTTCTGTAAGCAACAGAAGATGTTACAGGCCAAATACTGCTCTAGGATTGTTGTGCCCTCTCTGTGTACATGCAGCTGGGCCTTCGTAGTGTTGGCAAAGCCTCATGTGTCACCAGTGTCACTGCCACTTCTTAGAATGATTCCAGTGCACCAAGTGTGCTTCTGGCATTTAAATGCACCCACTTGGATGAACAGGTTTTAATGCTGTGATAGACAAAGATAGCAGACTTGTCAGGGTCTAGGCAAAATGATTGTAGCCTCTGGATTAAAGTTAGTTGCTGTCTGGTCAGATCTGGGAAACGATTTCTGTAGAGGTGTAGCAGACAGCATTTTAACTGCAGTTAACGCTGCAGTTTGATTCGTTACTTTTAACATTTTGTGGTGTCATCCCAGATTTGATCTTCCCTTCCTTGAATTCCCTCAGAATTTGCACGATTGGAAATTTTCATGATTCTCTTGGTGAAGCTTCAGGCAATTGCTGTGCTGTCACAACTACATATGGGAATAAGAGCAGAATCAATGGCCACAGTGAAGAAGAAACAGATTATAGTGTGTTTATCTGCTGCAGTGAATATTATGTAAGCCAGAGGATCCAGGTCCTAGAAGTGTGGTGCAAGGAGTAGAGGCAGGATGCTGACAAAAAAAGGCAGTGGGATTAAAAAAGGTGTGGAAAATTAAACTAGTGTTAGACCAGGTGAAAAAGCAGAATAAATAAGGAACTCTGCTTCGAAGTGCTGAGCTATTTGAGATTGTGTTTGGTTCTTTGTTCCCAAGCTACGTAGATGCCAGCTGCACAACTCTGGCCCACCTGAAAGACAGAGAGAGACATCATTTCGTTGGTGAGCAAAGACCTAAACTGAGGAAGTTTGAATTGGTGAATCCTGTTTTGCTAGAGAGGGACCATTCTCTTTGGAGCTCTCCAGGACACAGAAAAGTCTCTGGTTTGGGGGCTGCCTTTTAGTATTTATTAAATATTGGTGGTATATCCATTAGTTCCTATCATTTTATGCACCAGTGTTCCTCCCTGCTTATGTGCAGAGGAGAAGCCATTCTTTTCTATTTGATCTGTGGTCCCACCACAGGGGTATCTGTCGTCTCTCTTCAGGTAGAATTACACCATCTTAGAAGAATTTGATTTTATTCAAATCTGTCTCATTGCTTCACCCACCTCCAGCAGCAGGAGTGGAACTGACAACATTAAATTTCTGCAGCAGTGAAAAAAAAAATTTATTTGATTTTGAAGAAAGGGAACTCATGGGGAGGAATCCTCTTACAGGATCTTGCAGCCTTGTCCTCAGAAAAGGGTTGGTTGCAAAAGCTTTTCCTGAGGAACAGCAAGAAGTCAAGTCCATCCATTTTGTAAGCTTGCTTTCTGCAGTAGCAAGTGGCATTTAAAGGGAAGAAATGACTTTCCATGCTAAAATTCTTAAGTGTACAAGTTGGTATTACCTATTGTCTTGATAAGAAGGCAGTAAATACTTGTTTAGGTTCATGAAAATAGGCTGTGACATTAAAGTTCTGAAATTTTTTCCATCGGGAAAAAAAAGCAAATCCAAAACAAATTTTAAAAGATGGATACTTTTTTTTTACCCCAAGGAAAGTATTTGGTGGCAAGTAATATTGGGTAGTAAGTGCAACTGTAAGTACACTAACTTTTTTCAGAGTTTTCAAAATGTGCTTTATCTTGTTATATCTGCTGCAAGATTAACAAAGTCTTTACTTCAGGTGCTTTTACATTAAAATTCGTCTCCTTTGGACAAATGCTTTTTTTTTACTTTCCTAAGACGCGTGGTAAATTTTTAGAAAGGTTCGGTATATTTATTTTCAATTCTATCTCAGCTACTACAGTAAAGAGATAATGCTTTTGAATTTTCTGGATAGAACTGGTTTGCAACAACTTTTGGCAAATTGCAATGCAATTTTTACTTGTGTTTTCTTCTAAAATAAAATTCTGTTTAGATCCTGTAGTAATTTTTCTCTGTTTTAATATAGTGAAGAACAGTTACAGTGTGCTACACGACAGCAAGTATTTATCAACTCCTATTTGATATTTTAGGGGTTTTATACAAGATAATGTGAGTAAGCATACTCAAGTTTTCAAATGTATTAGAAAAAATGTGTTGTAACCTTAATCTCTTTAAGTATTTTCTCTCATTCTGATCTAAAAACAGGAATAACCTTTTGTCTTAAAATTGATGAGACAATGGAGAACACTTATCAGAAAGCAATCTTAACACAGAAAAGCAGCAGCCATCTATTAGCTTTTTAGTGCCAGCTGAAAGCCTGATTTGTAGGTAATAAAAATAGCTTTTGTGGGTAAAATTCTCTTACTGTGAATTTGTATTGAGGTGTGTCATCCTCCCCTTCTTTCTCCCACCTCCCTGTGCCTTCTCCAAGTAATTCACCAGAGTAAGAAAACCCTTAGACAAAACACAAGTGATATTTAATAGAGATGCTTGTTGGTGGTTACTTACTCAGTTCACTCCCTTTGGCAGAATTGGAAGGAATGGAGTACTCCATTATTTCTGACACACCAGAAAAGCATCTCTGAAATTACAGCAGATGTGGAAGAAATGACTAATAAATATCACATAAATGATAGTGGCCTGGACAGTGAAGAAGGAATCTGACATGCACAGTAACTGTATTTGGCTCATGACTCCTGTCAGATGATGAACTTTCAAGTAATTAATACGTGATTTAAAATGTCTGCAAGATAGTCTGCCTTATATAGAACCTGTTCTTTTAGTATGAAAATGTGTACAAAGCCACTGCAAGGATTGTCCAGTTGTCATTGTCTGATTAAAAATTCTAGAGACCTTCGTCTGATAAGAAATCTTCTTTTGCATACTGAAAGCTTTTTGTTCACAAGCCAAAATATCATGTTTATTCAGCAGACTCCTGGTTATAATGGTTTTTTCCCCTTTGTTAGTGAAAATGGTACTTGTTGGGTCACCAGACATTCAATATGGGACGATACTGGCTTAAGCTCATTAGCTGCTACTAGTATGTGGTGCTTTTGTCCCTTCCTTTCCTTGCCCTCCCCCCACTTTCCTTTTCAATAGATACAGAGTCATCTAGAAAAAGATAAGGGATTGCTTTTGCTTCTGTGTGATACGGTGGTCCAGCATGAGAGCACTTGAATTTAGCTACCAAATCTAATTGTATGCTCAGCTGCTTCAGGACCTTACTCTTACAACTTGAATCAACCAGATCTTGTCTGTGATCTATCTTATTTCATTCTTTCATGTCTTGTCTTCTACATCTCCTTGCATTAATTCCAAACTCACAGCAGCACTGCTTGGTTATCTGTTGATGGTTATTTTCTCCTTGCCCCCTCTTTTCTGCTCTGTTGTCCTCTTCTCACAAAGGGCCTGGTCCTTTTTCTTCTTCCTTATGGTGTTACCATGGAGTTTTGTATAGTAAAGGTGGTGCAAAATGTACTTGGCTTCAATTTTGATCTTGTTTCCTGAAACCATTTGTTATTCCCATGTGTAGATTTGCTAACTTTCATTTAACCAGACCCCACAACATAGCTTATTTTTTGCAAGGAAGACTGAGATGTGTATCAATAATTTCCATCCCACTGGTTGTCCTAGAGATGGTGACTAACCTGTAAATTACTGTCTACATGTCTCATCTCCCCAGTGGGATTGTATTTTCTTACAGGTACTCACATCTGTTGTCATAGCCCATTATTCTGCCTCTTAGTTTAAGCCTCTACTCTTTTGGTTCCATTGAATCTTTGTATAAACGTGGTCTCTTTTCCATGTTTTACAATCTGTATCTACTGGTTCTGATACCTTACAGTCTCAGATTACTGCCTTTGTCTTCATTTTCCCATTTACTATTGTCCTGGGTACATTAACTTCCTTTACCAGTATTATTCCTGGATTTGTTGTCTCTAGGCTCCAGTGATCTGAGGAGCCTTTTCCAATGCTTTCAGCTGTTTTTAGTGACCTATATTGAGTGAGAATCATTAAATGAACCCTCACTCACTGAAGTTCTTGAAATCTCTGTATCTTCAGGTGGATTAGGCAAATCAAGGTAACTGCTAGAAATTCAGGGTTTTTCACTGCATGGCCTTATTGGTCTTGGTTTTTTTGGGTTTGGGTTTTTTTTGGTGATATGGGGTGCATACTGTTAGGTTTATTAGCTAGAAAGAGAATAACTTGATTTCTTTAAGCCATAGCATTTCACATAGTTATCCACTGGTCATTGTTCAGACAAGGCCTTGACCAGTTTGATCTGGCTTAAGCAAGGAGTTGGAAGAGATGATCCGGGGAAATCCCTTCCAGCCTAAGTTATTCTGTGACTATGGCGATTTTTATGTTTTGAAATTCTTACGATACCGATTTTAATTCATGCAGTGTCCTGAGATTGACTGCACCAGTAATACAGTCTAACTGGATTATTTACTGCTTTTTTGGAGGTGTGCCTCAAGCTTGATGGCTTTGTAACCTAAAGAAGTATGTGATGAGACTAAGAACTATTATTAAGCAGCACAAAACAAATTCTGGATTACAAAATGCGGATGGCCCGATCCACAAATCCATACCCTGATAAGCAGTTAATGGAACCATCCTAAAATCTGTTCCTCAGGCGGGGTGAGCCGCGCCGAGCCCGGCGCCCACTGGAGGGCGCTGCGGCCGCACGGAGCCGCTCTGCTGCCTCAGACAGAGGGAATTCGGAATTTACATGCCCAAATCAAATCTCTGGTTTACTCTGTTAAGAATCCCTGGGAAGGAAGTACAGATTTAGCAACAGTTCGGTGTTTTGGTTGTTTGGTTTGGTTTTGGTTTGTTTTTTTTTTTTTAAGGAGATTTGCACTCCGTAGCTGTAAGTGTAATGTTTCCCAGCGGGTTTGCCTTTTGTCCAGAGATTTGTAGAATTTGTCATTAGTTGTTTCTTAAGAGAAATATGATTTCAGTTAAATCTGCTGAATCACAGCTTGAAACACTGTCATATTATTAATTGGGTTGAGAGTTTGTCTCATGTCCATGTTTTCAGAGAAGATGTTGTGAAAGGACATGAATTCTCTTTTGGTTTAGTCATTTATTCTGTTCTAGTAGAGTTTTGAGTTTCCTTTTATCTCTGATTCCTTTTAAGAAGAGTTAATATAATTGGCTGCTTTCTACTCATTTTATGAGAGATTTTATTGGTAATTCAGACTTCATCTGACTAAAGAAAGATTAGAACTGTTTCTCTTGCAGATTCACTTGGAGTTCAGGTACACTTGCTCTTCTTACCTTGCTTAATGCCAGATTTTCAGCCTGTTTGTGCCTGGAGCAAGAATGGTTTTCATCTCTCAAATGAGGCTATATAGCTTGTGTGGAGAGACACCCTTTTATCTTGTAGATATTTTAGAGCAGCATGTTAGGGAGATGGGAATATTTGCTAAGGAGTGATGGAGTTATGATTTTTAATTTTTTTTTTCTGCATCTTTGTAAATGAAAAGGTTTCGTGTTTGTCAGTTGCTTTGAATTCAGGCTTGACACCTTCAGAAGCTTTGCCAGGCTACAGCAGTACTCATTTATGAACATGTTTACATTGCTACTCCTGATGTAGAGGTATCAAAAATGCACGTTGGAGGAGTATGCCAGTTGTGAGCATTATAACCATGTGCATTAATAAACAAGGTGGTGAGATTCAGAAGTGATTTCTTCCATAGCAACTGACAATTCAATAGTTATTCATCATGTGTTTTACTGCACTTTTTTGGAAGCACATGAGACTAGATTTGATGAAATTTTGATTCGATGTGACAATGCTTGGACTTAATCATGTATAAAATGGGTTACCTTGAGCATGGATATGATGGTGATTGTGATGAGCTTTTATGATATTTATGATGGTGTATTTTTCTATATCATGTCTATACTGGACCTGTTATATGAAGAATCTATGCATGTGAATTTTAAAAATTGAAACCATCATCTTGCCTGGCCTAGGAGCACAAAGGAGTCATTCTGCCAGATTGATTTGTTTGCTACAATGGTATAACATTGAAATAGGCAGGGTTAGCTTTTAGAGCCCTTGGAGAACTTGTCTAGGGAAGCAAATAGTGCAGTTTTAGCTTGCTGCATGTTTGCAGATTTCTGTATGAAAAGTGAGTGTTAGATGATATTGTTGTCCTGAAAAATGTGAAATTCCAGCAGTTGCTTTGATCATTTAAATTTTGGCCAGTATGGCCACTGGCCTGAAGGATTAGCTGTTTCCCAGTGGGCTGGCGTTCCTGGCCCAAAAGGCTCACCCTTTGTTCATTCTTACAGCCAGTATGCTTTGGGATGTGTCTGGAGACTGTCGGAGCTGTGGTGCTTCTGCAGGAGGTGTGTTGTGATGGAAGTGTGAACGTCTGTTTGTAGAGTGAGGAAGGGAAGCTTGTGATGCTGCTGTCCATGGTGTAGGTGCTACAGGAACACAGCCTGTGGGGCTTCTATGCTGGCACAACCTCTTGGAAATAAACTCACCTGGTTTATGTTGTTGATAATGATATTATCTTAGGTCTAACTCTTACTTGTTTTAAATAGTGCAGTACCTTTGCGTAATTATTGTGGGCAAGACTCATGCTGTAGATGGTTAACAGACGGTTAAAATGAAAGCTGTGATTTTGCTTTCTGCTTTTGATTTAATAAAATTGATGATTCATAGATCTGTTTTTCTTGGACTTTTTTTGTAATGCATATTAACAGATATTGAGGCATTTTGGTTGTGAAGATTGTAAACAAAGCTTTTTTTAGTAAAACTTGAATGAAGTACATTGAGTTTTATATTAGTGCTGACGTCTATCTGAATACTTAATAGCTTTTGACATTTCTTATTAAAAACATTTTCTGTCTTTATGTCTTAATATAGCAGTGTAAGACTGGAAACATCTGGGCTGAATGGACTTTAGCATCAAAAGAAGTTCTCAACTGTTAACTCAAAAAATTAACTACATCAAAATGAAGCAGGTACCAGAGATCCTTGGAAATACCAATGGGAAACCTCAGAATTGTGAAGTGAATCGTGAATGTTCCGTCTACTTGGGCAAAGCACAACTTTCTGCCACTCTACAGGAAGGTGTCATGCAAAAATATAATGGCCATGAGACTCTTCCATTTATTCCAGCTGATAAATTGAAAGATCTGACCTCTCGGGTGTTCAATGGCGAGTCTGGGGCCCAAGATGCCAAGCTGCGCTTTGAACCCCAGGAAATAAAGGGAGTTGGAACACCCCCCAACACTACTCCTATCAAGAATGGCTCTCCAGAAATAAAGCTGAAAATCACTAAAACCTACATGAATGGGAAGCCTCTTTTTGAATCCTCCATTTGTGGAGACAATGGTGCAGATGTGTCTCAGTCGGAGGAAAATGAACAAAAGCCAGCAAACAAGGAGAGGAGAAGCAGAAAAAGAAGCATAAAATATGACTCCTTACTTGAGCAGGGTCTTGTTGAAACAGCGTTAGTATCAAAGACTTCAAGCACCACTGAAAAGAAGGTAGTACTTTTTTAATGTATTCTGTCTTTTGTTAAGTTTGTTAATCATACTGGAATTTCAGTGTTCATCTTCAGGCATTTAGTAAGTGCTTCCCACAAATGGGGAGTCATTTTCTATGACTCGCTTTGTCTCAATAAAGGACAGAATGCACTCTAGTTCTGGTCCCTGTTTCTTCCCTAGGATAGGAATACCCAATAAATTCTGTTTCCATATCAGTAAAATAAGTCTCCAGAGCAAATCAGGGCATGTGGAAGTATGTGATGTTTGAAACAGAGCCTTCTAGATGTGTAGGCATATTCCTGGTTCTGAATTAAAGAACAATATACTCAGCAGTCAGTTGGCTGATCAGCTGGGCTCTTTGCCATCAGATTTTGGCAATTGGAATGTAGTCCCTCTGCATATTTGTTATCTGAAAAGAGCTGGGTTTGCTTACTATAACCTAGTGACTTGTTTTTATTGAAAATATCTAGATCTTGTATTTGGTGTCATTAATTTTGTCGTTAAGCTCATCTGTTTTTTGCTTCTTTTGAACATGGGCAGAAATTGATATTTTGCTTTTTTTAATTTGCCTTGCCAAGTTGTAAATACGAATGCTGCTGGGAGCCCTTTTCCCCCTTTATTTAACTTTTGTTGCTAGACTCCATTTAAAGGAATGTGGTTTGCAGTAATTTTATCTCAGAGGAAAAACCCTACATAGCAAGGATACTTCTATGTATATTAAGTTTCTCAGTGAATAATTCAGAATGGTGGTGTATAACAATGGTAAATGCTTTGGCTTGTTAAAAGGTCCTGGGTTTGCACACCTTAAACACAGAATGTACGTTACAGTTTTCTCTCAACTGCAGGTAATCATGGAATCAGGGGTTGAAAAATACCTCCAAGATCATTGAGTCCTACCATTAACACAGCCCTGTTGATTCTTACTTTCTCCCAAGGTCGCACGTACAGAGAAGAAACACAGCTGCTGTATTGCTGATTTTATTTACCGTTGTTTTCAATAAAACTAAATAATAAATGAGTTCACAGAACTGTGTAAATGTGTTTCTAGGTATCAGAAATATTTATAATTTGTTTATGGTTTGAATGTATAATTCATCCTAAAATTATCAATACTGATGTTTTCAGGAACGTTGTTAAAGAGTTTGTTTTCCTTAATTTTGTTAAGGAGAATGTTTTAACACTAACTGGTTCAGACATTTCTGAATCATTACTCAGAGGTAAAAGGTATGGGCACAGTCAGTAGTTCAAGTAATTCTTTGTCCAGCTCATTGTTAATGAGGATAAATTGGGCTAAAAGCTGGTATGTTTAATAGCATTGACAACTGGAGCATATTGGTGTGGATTTGTTAATTTGATTTTTCAGAAAGAGGAGGTAAGATTTGATATGTCCACCTACGCAGTTTATTCTGACACCTTTTACACTGGTTGTCCATTAAGAGTGGCCTTTAATTTTTCCTGGTGTGCAGTTCATTTAAAATGAAAAGAAAGGTTTGTCTGGCTTCTTTGAGTTGTCTTTTGGGCAGAAATGGTTAGGAGAAAACCACAACAATGCTGTTTCCCAGAGTGGTTGGGGCTCGGTGGCTGGTGAGGGATAGGGTTGTTTGCTCCTGTGCCAAACCCCTCAGCTACCAAACTGCCCAATCAAGGCAACCACCTGCTTGATCTCAGACCTTGCAATATTGCAACCCTGTTCTTTTCAGAGAATCTGAAACAGGGGGTCACGCTTCTGGCTCCTTTTTTTCCTATCATAGTGCGCTTTAAATCACAAAGGTCAAAAGGAAAAGCATTTAAAGGTCGCAAGATGTTATTTTATGATATAACTCCTTGGTTATAAAAAACCTGGGGCTTTTCTTTCTCTCATAGGGAGGGTTTGCAACTGTGCAGGTTTAGAATAAGGAAAAACAAATATGAAGGAACATGTGAAGGAGAGTTTTCAAATGTTTCTCCACATGTACTTGTCAGGCTTGTGACACACATGCGTTTTCTGTGACGGTAACTGTAATATCTTAGTATCAGTGTTCTTTGGTTTCAGGCTCTATCTGTTACTTCATGGCCAGCATCCAAAACCTTAATGTTAGTGCATCATACTGTGGTTTTATATAACTGATTGTGGCTGCAAAATGGAAATTAGGTAAATATCCTTGGAGTAAAAACTGATTAATTTTGCGCTCAGATACCTGTTTATTGTAGGTTACATGTTAATGTAGAACCTGTTTGTCTGGTTTTATTTTTTGGCTGGTTTCTCTCTCAATTTTTTGTTGTTCAACCTCTTACTCTTTTGATTTAGCAAAAATCACCATGGTTTGAATACTGCTTTTTGTGTAGGGTAATTATATCTCTATCTGACGGACACAGCAGATTACTGTTGCACTGAGGTGAGAGGCATATCGTGTAACAAGTGTTCCAGTGCTCTGCTGTTGGGCGTTCTTGTTGTTTGGGCATTTTTTGTTAACAGAAATGAAGGCTGTTTAAAACTTTTAAATGTGATCTGCCCAGCTCTGACGTGAGTTAGATTTCTGTTGATAACCACCAGCTTTTCCAGGCCTGTGAGAAACAGCTGTAATGCTTTCATTTTCAGGTAATGGAGATAAAATGGGACAACCTGGGGCTCTTTCCTCCTCCCCTCCTGCTTTTCACCCTTCTTCTCTCCACCTGAGGGGTTCATTTTAAAATCCAGGCCTCTCATGATGAGGCTTGGTTTAGCAACTTCACTGCCAAAGCACTGCACCCCTGAATGTTCTGTGTCATGGGTGGTGGGTATCCCATGTTAGAGGTTTGAATCGACGCCAGACCTGTGGGCTCCGGTGGCTGCTCACGTGCCAGGGTGCTCTGGGACTGGATTTTGTCCTGACTGCTTTTTGAGTCACTGTTTTCGCTACCAGTGAGGAATGAGATTTTCTTACTTATTGCTTGTGAGAGAAGTGAAGCAATCCTGTTTGGAGGAGAAAAGCAGAGGTTTATTTCGTATATTAATATGAAGTAATCCAAGTCTGATCCCTGGAGAACCCAGAGTTTCTGTACAGGAAACAGAGAGAGTACAGACATGTGCAGCTCTCACGCTGTGGGTCCCAGGGTAGGTCTGTGCTCTCTGACCCTGGGAGCAGCCCAGTGTGTGATCCTGGCACATCTGAGCTCGTTCTGCAGAAGCTGGGATGGGCCTACAAGTGGCAGTTTGCCCTTTTGGCTGGGTTTCCTGGCCTGGCTTCCCAGCACGGGTGCAGTAGCTCACAAAAGCAGCAGCGCTGTGTCCAGAACAAACCTGGAAGTCCACACACTGCTCTGTTTCCTAGTTTAAGGTTTCCAGCTGTGTAATATATGTACATGATCCAAAAACTATACCTTCCACATAGCTTCCTATCCACTTTTCTTGTAGTTCTCTTCTAGTATTATACCAGAAACTTGGCAGGGTTTTACTCTCCCTCTCTGCAGGATATGGCCTGTAATGGCCTTGCAGTAGCTACATGGGGGGCAATTGCAAATTGCTGGAGAAATTCCACTAGTCCTTGTCATGTGTTTATGTTGCCATTTCATCTTCACAGAGGAAAAACTCTTCTGTCCAGCTCCATTATATCCAATATCTACATACAGACAAAGATTTAAAAACCCAGTAAGGGTAGAACACGATGTTTGCATCTAATCAGTAGAGGCCAGCACAAAGCAACAAGTTCCCGTTGTAAGACTGGAGAATGGAGTTCATCAAATGTTTTATTATCCCGTTGCAGATGGTACAGCCAGATCCAGAGATTGCTTGTTTTGTCTTAATTTCAAAAATAAAAAGAAAACCAAGTAAAATAAGTATGTGTTTTCAGGGGAAGGACTTGATTGTTTCTTATCATCAGTTGTTAGGAATTCCTGGTAAAGTACAGTTACTGTACGTGTCACAAAATGTGCAGCTAAGCTACCACAGGAGTCAGGATCTGTAGTTGTAGGGTAAAATGAACTCAATTATGTTTTCCTTTTTAATAGACTGTTCTTGAGACATCAGATCCTGTCTTCAGGCGAGTGATAACACAGGCTATCTGGCTGATGTCACCAGGATCCCAAAGGAGAAGGAGTAATCCTAAAAATCTCTTCTGGCTGATCCCTTCAGGAACAAGAGAAATAACTTCTTACCCTTTTTGGAAGAGTTTCTGAACTACTGTTTTGCATTACCCCTTAGTAAAGGATTAAGTTTAGCTAAGCCTTGAGGACTTATTGGTGCTGAGCAGCTCATGATGTGCAGCAGTAATTGTTACTTCAGAACTTTAAATTGTTCTTTCTTAATGCCTTACTGCAAAAGTGTCTTAAAGAACACTTGTTCTTTAAGAAGCTCCAAAAAGCATACAGCAATATACTCATTTGCGGGGAGATTAGAAGCTGTGAGTATTCTCAGAGTGGCTTCAAAATTAATTGCAGAAAGCCTGAGTGTTTGTTCAGGCTTTCCATACCAGACTTCCTGTTCTTGTATGTAAAAGTGGCTGAATTAAGTACACTTTCTACATAAAACTGTTGTCTCAATATGTATTATTTAAATACATTTTTTGCCCTCTCCATAAACACATTGGTGGGAGAATCCAAATCAAGTATGAAATAGTATCTTGAAGTGTTGACAAAAATACTGTTTAAGAATAGCACTACCAAGTTGGATCAAGGAGCCATTTAATTCAGCACCTCAGCTCCGGGTGAGGTTCAGTGGAGGAGGTCTAATGGAGAGTACAGACAGGGCAAATCATGGAGTGATGCTCTTTTTGAATATATTCAGCCTCCAGCAGTTTGTGACTCAGAGGTTTCTGGAGCTGGTGACTTTGTATTTAATGGCTGTAGATGGCTAAATTCGTGGAAGGAGACATCGAGTTCTTTCTGAGCCAGTGTGAGCTTTTTGCATCCATGACATTAAGTAACAGGGCAGTAGAGCAGCTCTTTTTCCTTTTCAATTTGCTGCTTACTCATTTTGCTGGATTCTCTCGTAGTATTAGAAATGGGGGGTCATGGACTTCTGCTACTGATTGTTGTATAGAATTCTCACAAACCTGATCTATTTTTAATTTCAGCTTGACCCGTTCTGGTGTTGTTCCACGTATTATAGAAGCCATTCCAGAATGCTACTTTGTGTTATCATCCTGTTTCTGAACTGCGATGCCTTTTGGGTCCTGCTGTCTCTTTTTTTTTTTTTTTTTGGAGAATAAGGAACCAGAACAGTAGAGGGCATTCAAAATACAAATGTCTTGTGAATGCATACAGTGGCATGTTAATGATTTCTATATTGTTCTCAATTTCATTATTTTTCATTACAGCTAAGCATATGACTGATTCCTGACTGCCTCTGAACACTGAGCCAGGTTTCTGTAGAAAAGAGCTGACCAGATGTAGCTAAGTCAAATTCGAAGAATGTCAGCATCTCTTGCGTTGTTTCATATTTATCAATCGTTTGTGCATTCCAGAGCTTTTTCTATTTTATTTTGGTCTTTTGGGCATTGTGGTGGAAGTAAAGTGGTGAGCAAGCCATCTTTGGAAGAACTAACTTCCCTTTACATGTCAGCAGCAGATGGTGTTGAGAGATTAATGGCAGTTTCTGGTTTTAGAAGCTGACCAGATTTATTCCCAGTCATTGCACAGGTAATGTCATGATTTAAATGGTTTAAACTCCCAGCTTTTCCTCTTCCTCCTCCGGTGTTGACCACCACAGGTTGGTTTGGCAAGGAATTTGCTGCTTGTTTTCACTGGGGTTTTTTGTCCAAGATATGGCAAAGCCTTTCTGTTGCTCTGCTCAGTGTTCTGCTTAACCAAAATAATGCATCTCTAAGTCTTGCATGTAGCAAAAGAGTTAGATCTACAGTTCAGGGTTGTGTTACTTGGATGGATTTACAGGCAGATATTTGGGGAAAATTAGTGATCTGTACCAGATGTAATTTCTGGCCTTTATAGCCCCCTTTTGTCAAGAAAGAAAGATATTTTGTAGTAACCCTTCGGCAAAGTAGCAAAAGCAAAATATTTTGATCTATCTTGGAACAGTGGTTTCAGCCGCCTTTACAAGTTTCCTTGTTCTAGGGTGGATTTCATGTAGGGCAGATGAACTTCAGGACCTCCAAAAGAGGTCTTTGTTCTAAGACTCATAAGACTCTAATCTTATGTCTAAAAATTGCCATCTTTCATTATCTTTCTATTATAAATAAATAGGTCCAGCTGGGCTAACGTTTATATTTTTGCTTTTTGTGAATACCTAAAGTACCTACAGGAGTTGTGCTCCTGTGCATTATAGAATGGCAGTAGCTAAAACTGTAAGTTGTCAATACTAAGAAATTAATTCCCTTCTCAAATGGACCATTTATAAAAATTCCTATTTTGGAAGCTCACTGGAAGAGGGAAAACTGAATCTTGCTTATATCTTTGTAAAACAAGCCTTGCTGTGCTTGTGTGAGGAAGGGAAGTGAATCTGTGACCTCATAGCAGCAACTAATGCTAGAAAAACTGGATTTTGTTTCTTTTTTGCTGTTTTGTTTGTTTGGTAAATAAATGTCAAGGTGAGTGTATGTTGTCGATGCTTGTGATGAAGTGAAACAATTTGGGATTTTAGTTCTGGTGGAATTGACAGCACTTTGGTCATGGGCGTTGTGATTTTGTACTGCAAAGACTGCCCTATTTTAATATTCATGTGGGGTTGGGGTTTCCCAGGTTTTCTGTGCATTTTTGTTGCTGAAAATAAGTGATGTTTCAGGAATAAGCTTCAGCATTGCCAAGTCAAGGTAATGTCTGTCTGTTCAGGATTTTGTTGGGTCTTCCCCCCCCACCTGTCTCAGGCTTATTAACCACTGACTTGGCATTTCATCTGTAGAAGAGGAGGGCCTACCAAGTGTAACAGCACAACCTGTGAAACCTCTTGTGCCTGCCTTCAGGTGTGGGAATTCATTTTAGAGGTCTCATCTCTAAAGCGAAGTAGTACTTGGACTATGTGAAAATATTAGTTAACTAACAGAGCTTTATGCCAAATCAGCATTTGTTCTATTTAAGCTTAGTCAGCTGCCTTCAGAAGTGTTCTTGTTACTAAAAAAAAAAAAAAAAAAAAAAAAAAAAGGTAGAGATAAGTCTCTGCTTTCACCAGAAAACAGCGTCCTGTAAATCTAGTGGCCTCTTGGCAGTGCTGTCTGGATTTGGGTTTTTCTGTTTTCTAACAATATTTGGATTCAGAAACATGCCCATGCTGTCCTGGATGTTTGTGAGCTGCCAAGAGGAGGATACCTGTTCAGAAAGTGTCTTGGGAAAACTCTGTAAGGGTGTAGAAGAGTGCTAAAGATAAGGTCCTGATACAGATTCTGATCTTGAAGAATGTGAAACCATGGTACATGCAGATAACAAGCTACATATGGATATGGCATTCTGAAAATCTGTAGGTATGCTGAGATGATTTAGTTCTCATTCTGTTATCCTGTGTGAAGTTCATATGGAAATTATTCAGAAATAATTTTTCATGCCAGAGTTCCTCATGGATCTACAGTTATATTTTTACAGACTTCTGTAGCATCTTGTATCCACACTATCTTATATACCCAGATACCACATCAAAAGTTTAAACCTTTGAGGGTGGGTGAAGGTTAGAGACACAGGATGTAGGCAGAAATCTTCTTCTAATACTCACTATAAAAGGTGGGCTTATTCATCCTGATCAAACATTATCTAGTTTAAATTTCTGAAACATGGAACCTTTCATTAATAAGCCAGTAACTTAAAATTTAAGAGGTCATCTAAATGTAAATGCAGAAATTCAGTAAAACAGCTGAAAGAAATGAATCTCCACATTTTTAAGAAAGACCAAGGATTGGGAAGTGTTCCAGAACTCACATTTTACTGAATCTGTGAGTGATTGAATCTGTTTCTCTTCAACTCTTTACTCTGAAAGAAGAGTTGTGTCCTAGTTACTAAAATATAATGTTAAGTTTATGTCTGAAATAGTTGCTTATATAGTGTTTGGGTAAAGGAAGGCTGCTGATTTGAGTAGACAGATTTGCTTTTGAATGAAATTTTCTCATCTGCTAGAGACTCGCTAATGAGGGAACCAAAGCCAGAAAAAAAAGAATTGAAATGGAACCAGGAGTTTACTGCTTGATTTGAAAGACAAATTTGAACTTCTGCCTTGTTTTAAAATCCATAACCTACGTTATGAATCCCTGTCTAAATTTAAATTAATTTTATTGTCTTTTGTTTGCTTTCCCTCCTGGAGAGAAGGATCCTGCATGGTGATACTCAGCCTGCTGTCCACAAACTACTTTAGATGAGTTTGTGGGACAAAACAGAGGAAACAAACTTATTGCCATAAAACTTAATATGTGGTTTCAAACAGCCGCAGCCAGCACAGAAGAGTTTTCAGGTCGGCATTGATTTTCTTCAGCATTTTTTGACCTTATTTTATAGCTTTACCATCTAAGCATGTTGAGGAAAAAAAAAAAATCCTGGCTGTGGCAGGAAGATGAAAATACATTGTCTTCTGCAAATGTAATTTTGCACCCTGCCAGATTTGACCCCCTTTTAGTGATAGAAGAAATGAAGTAAGTGGTTAGTAATAGAAGAAAATGAAAGATAACTTGATGGAATACATTTAATGTAATTGCTCTCAAAACAGAATTTGGAAGATTTTATTTAAATCTCTCATTTGTTATAAAACAATTAGAAATCTGAAAAACTTAACAAACCACTTTAGAATAGAGTTTGTTTGCTTTTCTGGTTTGATGTAGACATTTCATGTCCTCTTCCCCCTCAGTAGTCTTTACCTCACTGTATATTTTATGAGGTTGTTGCAGATTTAATTGTGCAGATATGGATGCAGTGGCCTTTTGGGAGCTGCAGGCTTTTGAATGCTCTGTTGAAGTGTCCTCTTGTGTTTTACTGAAGATGGAACATAAAACTTCGCCAGTTCACTGCTTCTTTCTTTATGGTTCATCATCCTTCTCCATTTTGTAGTAATAATTCCACATTTTCCCTTAATCTTGTGAGGTTCTGGTTTACTCTTTACTCTTCTGCCTGAAATATTCTCTCTGTAGGCAGTGGTTTGCCAAGTATGTAATTGCACAGCATTCTTCCATTACGTAGTGAACAGAATATAAGAAGTGAAAAAAATTTTAGTTTTATTCTTAATGTATTCAGTTACTTGTCATTTCCTATCTAAATATACTCCCCCACAACCCAGAAGGTGGGAGCTATTTGGATAAACATAGGGCCTCTCAGGCCCTTCGGGGATAAACAGATTTACTGTAATGTGTGAATTATAATCTTTAAAAAAATAATTTAAAACCACTTAGGCAGTTAGGGTTGTGAGGATACTGTGTTTTTATAGACAGAATCACTTAGAATGAGCACTGGCCATTTCTTAACAGACTTAAGTTGCCACACTTTTTATTTGAAGCAATAGTACGTATTGAGGAGTTTGCATTGCTTTTGATCAGCTGAAGTTGTAGTTTTGGGGTTTGAAGTGATTTGAGTCAATGAGATTTTTGTCATCACTCACAGAGTGAGAAGCAGCTGTTTCTCTGTCTGGAATGACGGGGTGTCACTCTTTGGGACAGCTGCTGCATCCCTGGCTTCCTTTGGCTGAAGACTGAATGTTGATTTATCTTTTGTCATACGAAATTCCTGAGTTTTTCACAAAAAAGAGCTTTTCTAAGAACGTAGTTGTTATGGCGTTTTTTTGAGGAAGGAAGGCACTGGATTGTTCTCTTGTTACTTTGGTGTTTCAGTTTTTGGGTTATAGTGTCCTTAGTCATTGGGGAATTCAAGTGGAAAAATATTACAAAAATAATCTGTTCTGTTCTGTTCTGTTGCTTCCTTCTTCTCCAGACAAACCAGCCGCCTCTCCTGAACCTCTGAAAGGAATGAAGTTTTTTCTACAACCATTTCCTTAGTTCTCTATCTGTGCTGATAGACAGGCAAGACAAGACAAAACATTTTCACTTTTGTTTTCATTACACAAGTCCATCAGAGACAATAAGAGTTTTAGTTGACAAAGCAGAGCACAGGTAGGTAGCAGGAACAGAAAAATAATGTGGGTTTGGTCAGCAAGCAATCTTAGCTTTTTCCATAGTAAATCTTATCTTTTTCTGTAGGAAAGAAACAGGTTTGACTAAGTTTGTGTGTTCTAATTTCAATTCAAAATACATTTTAATTGCATATATTCTGTTTAGGGGCATTGATTATTTTGGTTTAGTTTCTTTGTGATGTGAGTAGCTTGGTTTTTATCCTGGCCTGCAACTGGACCTCCAGCAGTCTGTGTTTGTAGCAGGGCCTTCTGTTATAGTGGAAGTGGAAGTTCATTGGTACAGAGTGAAACTGAGTTGAAAATGAAAACAGAAAGGGAAATACCAGATTTCTGAAGCTTAAGCTGTTCAATATGTACTTCCTAGTTATGTTACACAGAAAAGTGCATTTACTGTCTTCACTTGTCTTAATAGTTTGTACTTTTTTGTCCAATATTAAATTCTTGTGACGTATTCTTCACCAATTCTCAACATTGTTCTTTGTATAATCCCCTTGTGACAATTAACAGAGGAAGGTTTTTTAATGATTTCTATAGCTTTTCAAGTTTATATAGTGAAATAATAGCTCTTTGATGCTTAAGGTAATTTGCAATAATTTCAAAGGGTTATAATTCCTTGCATATGTGTGCACACGAGCATATACACACAAAATAGCTGAAATACAGACAAAACACCACTGAGTATTTTTAAAAGGGATAAAGTAATCTCAATCTCACACCACCTAATAAGCCTTCTAGGTGTTTTAAAAAAAAATTGCCTTTGTCCCTTGTTTACTAAACATTCATCATGGTGTTTTCATAGTAGAGTCTACAAACAAACCTAAAGCTCTCAGTACAGTAAAGATGCTGTCCTTAAATAAGTTTGGTTTTGGTCATTTTAAGATACTTTTAAGCTTTGAAATGACTTAGGATTCATGGTGTGTTCTTGTCTCATCATATTCATTAGGCAGATCAGAACTAAATGGAAGTTGATTAGATTCTTTTGAGCAAGTGTAGCCGAAGTTAATTAAATACTAGTGTTTTCTATGGCCAAGGCACTTCTTTGGACTGGTAGAATGCTGACAGCAGTGTTGCAAATTCTTGTCAATCTGCTTGTCATTCATTGCTTGTGAAAGTGCTGAGGGAAATGACAAACAAAGCTGTCATATGTTAAGAAAAGAGGAAAGGCTTGTTAATTTTATTTTATTTTTCAGTCCTTCTCAGCCTATTGGAGCTGCTGGCCCAGATGAGTTTTTGAGGATGCTGGTTCTCTTCAAGGAATAATTTCTCAAAGGAAAACTCAGTTGCTGTAAAGGAATTACTCAATTTTCACACTCCACATCCTCCTGGACAAAATAAACTTAAAATCCGTCTAGCTGCCTTTCCAAGCAAGTGTTTGATTACTCCGGAAAGTCAGGAATTTCTGTGTGTGCCATACTGAGTAGTGCAAAGCCTGTGGAACGGCCTGTGTATTCTGTGTTAGGACTGGTTTGTGTGGCAGTCATCACCTCCTCTCCTCAGCCTTGCCCCATGTATGTAAATTCTCTGCAGTCTTGTGTTTGAAAGGGGAACAAAACTCTCAAATTGCTTAAAGTAGAAAAGTAATCTGATCCCAAGCTGTTTCCTTCTTATGTTTAGCGTAACTGGTTTAAAGGTTGGGGCTAAGGTGACTGAGGTGGGAGTTGCCTCAGGCTGCAGAGCTTCCCTATAATTAAGGAAGGAGAGGTGGAGGAAATTCTGCAATTAAATGGTTTTAATTCAGGCAAAACTGTGGTAAAAGGTGATGGGATGGAGCATATGCAGGACAGTCCAGACTTACTTAGCAGTGACAGAACCAAGAAGTGTTCTGTGCTCCTGTGCAGCACAAGAAGCCTGTTGACAATGGGTAGGAGATCTAGTGAGATCCTACTAATTACAAGTGAGAACAATTTCAAGAAATAAAAAGTAAAGAAAAAGACACAAGGAGCCAAAATTTGAGGTGAAGGTATTTTAAAATAGTTTGATTTTATGTGATCTTCCCTTGCTTTACAGTTGGGCTCTAAACCAGGAGTCTCCCATCTTAATTTGTTTACTTAGGTATCATCACAGGAAGAATTGGTCAGGTCTTGCAGGAGGAGGTGTTCCCTCCCTTCTGGTGCATTCACACAGCCCACCAGGAGTGTGCTTCCAGTCCTGCCTCTCCATCTTCCATGGGTGCAGTCAGATGCCCTGTGCTGTCTGACCACATACTGTTAGGAGTTCAAACTTCCCTAAACAACAATTTCTGTTTTCTTCTGGAGGAAAAAGAAACTGCAAGCCAAATTACTTTCTTTCTATACCACTTTGTAACTTGACAGTGATCTATTCTTTAAAAATGCAGAGACTACAAATGTCTCATAAAGAAGCTCCAGCCTTCATTGTATGAGAAGATTGATGCCATCAGGGGACTGGGTGGCAAATTTGTTTCGAAATTATTTCTTTCTCCCCTGCCATTAATAATTAAAAAACCCTACCTGGATACTGAAGTAAAATCTGTACATATGACTGCATTTGTTTTGCAAAAATGTTTCTGAGAGGAAGTATTGAAGAAATTGTTGATCTCTTACAGCTGCATGTCCAAAGTGCATGCCAGGAATTGCACCTCATTGTTTACTGTTGACGTACCTATTGAATACATCAGAGCAATTCCCAGAAAGAGAAAATCAAACTAAACCAGAATGGTGTGGGAAAGTAAGATGGAAGTGAGCAAGTTCATGGTGATATTTTCTGTAGGTTTTTAAAGAGTCTCATACGAGAGCTCTTAAAAAGTCATGGATATAGAATTCTGTGCTGCATTTTGCCATTCTTTTAAAGTATGAACGTTTTATCAATAGAAGAAAATGTAAATACACCAAGTCTGGCATAGATAAACCTTGCCGTTTTTGTCAGAGCCTGTCATTTTCAAGTTTTTTATCATGATCCAGTATAGTAAAAGAATTCTGGGCATTTTTTAAATCTTGTGAAGTGCTTGTAGACACATTGGAACGCGATATTCACTCCTGTACTGCCACCCCTTTTAGATTATGCTACAGTAAGAAGCACTGCTAGAGCCTTTTCATTATTCCAGCCAGCTCCCTCTCAGACTGGAGTCATAAATCTTTGTAGCTTAGTTACACTTTCTGAAGAATACACGGAGTCGTAAATTAAAAATGAGTTTTAGAATCCTGTGTAACTTTCACATTTCTGAAAAGTTGACTCATAGAAAAAAATTTCATCCTACCTCTTCAGTTGAAATGCTGCAGTTGGTTTGTGTGTGTAAGGATTCATGTCTTTCCAGACCTGCCCCTGACATATGGACCTCTTAAATTTTAGCTTTTAAGCGTAACTTTTTACATCATGTTTAACTGCAAGAAGGAGCATTTGATTTTTCACATCTGCTTGGCATCTTTTGGGTCTGTTGAGAGTGTTGGACTTGAGGCAAGCTCTCAGGAGGGGTTTTCTGACAGTCTTAGAGAATCCTCAGAGAGCCAAAAACCTTGAGACTTGGGAGCATAGCTCTAACTGGAGTCACATGAACCAAGTCTGAATTCATCAGAAAAGCTGAATCACTGGATGAGTAACTGTCCCTAGCAATCAGATGATATGGCTTCATGTATGTTTACCAAGCAGAGCTTTAAAAGCTTTGAAGAAAGGATTTCTGAGTACGTTAAGTTTTAGGGGTTTTGACTGGATGTACCTCTACATTTGAGTTGCAAATAAGTCTCTGTGCACGTCAAAGATTTTAGTTGTTTGTGTTTGGAAAATAATGTGTAATTATTTATGGTAGTATTTTCTGGAATTGAAAATCTGTACAAGGTGAAATGATCTACTCTGATACAGCATAATGCTCCAAGTACTTGTTTCTAAGTTCTAGATTTCTGCTTTCTTAACGGTCTTCTTTATTTCCTTGTCATTTTTAATTAATTTTAAAACAGAGTTTTGTTCCAGCTCTAACATTAAATCCAGTGAAAACCTGAAGTTCCAGTCTGCCTTCTGAATGATGAGCTGGTACTACACAAGATGAATGATACATGTTGCATATAAATTTAGTATAAGAAAATTAAAAAGGAGATTCAAAATATGTGATTTTATAAAATATGTGATATGTCTGTAATGAGACACCTTCTGTGCTTCTTTACAGAGTTAGTGCATACCGAGATAAAGGTGCACTCTATTTATGTAATCAAATAGAACAGATGAAGCCAAAAAGACAAAATGCAGCTAACTCTGTGAAATGGTTTTACTTGGTGAATAGATGTCTGTGTTGTTGAACTTGGTTATGGTACAGTAAAAGTGTGTCTGTCATAGGGGAACGCAAAACTCCCTTGTAGCTAAATCTATCCCTTGAAGTGGAAATAGTTCTGTAATTGTTTTCCAATATCTAAAATAGCTTTGAGGCATCAACGGAGCTCTCACAAACCTTTACTGCTAGAACTGGAACAGAAAAAAGTCTCACAGAAGGCTGTGGGGAATGGTTCATGTTACAAGTTCTCAGTATGTGAAAAAAGAGCTGAAAGATGGAAGGTTTGGGGTTTTAAAACTGGTTATTTATGTAGTTTCTATGCAGACATAAAGATGGTATTTCAGTCTGTTCTAGTCTGGGGGTTTTGTTTGGTTTTGGGTTTTTGAGGGTTTTTTTAACTCTTAAGAGTACATTTGTGTGTATAGCACTTAACGTGATTAATAATATTCAATACAGAGGGAGGTTGACTTTTCCACATCTACATCCAGTGCTCAGATAATGTATTTAAAAACAAAGTAAGCCTTCCTGTTGGTCTCTCTGCAGTTATCTGGAAAGATAAAGGCAAACCACAGCTTACTTGCCAATATTTCTAATTAAAAACAAAACCGTAACTGGAACGTGGATTTTTTTCCCTGTTAGAGAACAAAAGTTATGACTTAAAGTTTTTATTACACATGAAATGCAATTATTGTATACTAGCAAACATGACAGCACTTTATTCTTATGAACTATTTCTTATTTTCCTCCCTCTATTAACACTATATTTTTTCACATATATTAAGAGTGTTTAACAGAATATGAACTGTGGTTTGGCTTTTGTCGTTCTGTTTTGTAATCCTGGTGCATGTCTGAAGAAAGATGATGATCAGTTTGGCCTTTTTTTTTTTTCTTTTTATCTTTTAAGGCTCCTGCTAAGAGAGATCCAACTCAAAGTACCATCAAAGAGGAAAAAGTCCACCTGTTGAAGTATAATATTGGAGATCTAGTGTGGTCAAAAGTGTCTGGTTTCCCATGGTGGCCATGTATGGTTTCTGCTGATCCTGTTCTCCATGCCTACACTAAACTAAAAGGTATGTCAGTGAGGCTACAAACATGCAGATTTTTTCATGTATACATAATGGTTGCTTTGAAAAAATTCTGTTCTTCATCTCTTCAGTTGATGAGCAACTTGTTGTCAACAGGGATGTTAAAATCATGTAAATGCTATTCTTGAGCATATAGCATTGTGTGTTTTAACTCATGGTTCTCTGAAAGATACCAGAATTGTGATCTGTAAAATTGTGTGGAGTCTTGTTTTAAAAAAACAAACCTGTTGGTGTTTTCTATTGTTTTTGTGAAGATGCTTGGAGAATTGATACAGGCTAAAAATTTTATTACAGCTGATGGGAATTACATATTCCTGGTGATTATGGTTTACTAAAAGCAATCCATAATTCAGGCAGCTAAATTTTCTCTGATTCATAGAGTCAATACTGTTATCTACAGACAATACTGGTTGATTTTAAATGCAGGAACTACCAAGTGTTAATGAAATTTTTAGGTATGAACCTGTACAATTTCTTAATCTCATTTGCATCTTTGTTCTCTGTTCTATACCTGAAACTTCTGAGGCTTAGTAGCAATAAATATTTAGAGTACACATTAAGAAAGAGGAAGGGCTGAAGGCAGTGAAGCATTGGGGTGGCTTGCCCAGAGAAATGGTCTGATCTCATTCATAGGAGGTTTTTAAGAACAAATTGAGTTAATATCTCTAGGATTATAGCTACATTCAACATGAGTAGTAAACTAAAGGGCTTCTTGAGAACCCTGTCAATCACTCATAATACAATTGATGGAATGGTTATTATAGACTCCTCAGTGAAATTTTCCTTGTAGTAGTCTTTCAGAGTTTAGATCAGGCAGTACCTGTGATTTTTAGTCTTTGGATTATTAGGCCTGTTATGACATAAAGAGCTGGATTTTGAGAGTAGTAGAGCTGTTTACTTGTTCCTAACAGTTACCCTGTTCCTTGAAAGGAGCAAGATTTATGTTTCATTATCAAGAATCTCTGTGGTAGCTCTTTGTCAGAAACTACAGAAACAGACCCAGCAAAACCCAATACCAGATGTCTGAATGCAACCTGTGGAGCACGAATAGAAAGAAGAGCCCATGTACTCTGTAGTGTTAATTTCCCTCTCCTTGAAGTGGTGTGGTTGTTTCTCATATTTGCTCTGGAGTTGGCTTGGGCCTGCCTTTTCCTTGAGGAGTTTAGTCTGGGTCTGGGCAGCCATCCTAACTGCTAAATGCCACTCTGATGTGTGTATTTCCATCAGTAGGTATTTCCAGTCTTACCTTCCATCTACTGTTTATTATTGAGGCACTATCAAAAGTCTCCTCTTTGCAAACAGAAAAGTTCTTTTATCATGGAGTTACACAAATACTGATCTACATCTGTATTTCTCATTTCTAGGCTTATGATCAAGTGTTTATAAGCAGTCTGAATTTCTGGATGTTGACACTTTATTTGATCATTCCAGCTGATTAGGCTTGATAAAAGTTAATAACTTTCAACTTGTGGGAAGTACATTTTTGTGTAAGAAAGCCTGTACTGAGTCAGACTAAAGCTCCATCTCATTGAATATCCTGTCTCTTGCTGTGGTGAACTACAGATGCTCAGACACAGAGGAGCACCAGGGAAGTGGTGGGGTTCCAGAACGCTCTCCCAAACTGCCAACAACTAGTTGTTTCAGGATTCTGTGGGCCAAAGATTATGTTTCCCTATGTTACAACTGTTAATGAATGCCATTATTTTATCCAGGAACATTGGTACAGATTCAACTCTCAGAGGATACCTGAAGATTCCCCACTAGGTTCAGTGACTCTAGTGGTAGGCACTATTATTTGGCCTCCTTAATTAGGCAGTTACAGCTGTCCCAGCATGACGTTGTTTTAGGGAGCACAGTGTCTGTCTGCTTGGCAATAATGGGCTGTTGGCAGATCTTTACAGGTTGTAAATGTAGTCTGTGGCATCCTGGTAAAATACAAACATTACCCCTTATTTCATCATGGACAGATTAAGTAATCAGATCTCTGTAGTCCCGACTTAAACAACATTTTCTTGATGAGGACAAAGTAATTACTTTGCAAGAGAATTGTTTCTGACCATGCAGCACTGGAACATATATTAGACTAGTGATTGGATATGTGATATTTACAATCCCAAGATTTTCCCTATGCCATTCCTCTAGATTCTCATACGTGATCTCAGATGGGTCATTATTGTTCTTGTAGTTCTCATATATGTTTTTTTATATATGTGTATGTTTGTAATTGTTATAAAACATTACATATCTGTATCAAAGTTTTTGCCCTTACTATTAATTAGGTTGATTTCATATTACCCTTCCAGATGCCACATTTTACAAGATTGAGCCCCTATTCAAATAACCGTTGGCTGAATCACCAAGAAAAGAGAGTTCTTTCTAAGTCTAGAAACCCCAATAATAGTGCAAGAAGCAATCAGCTAGATGTATTTGCTGATTAGGCCTGAAGACATGCAGTATATGAATAATCTAGAGGAATTTAGATCTAGTTTGAAGATATCTGTAACAGAGAATTGTGGCTGTTATTTGTTCCTTCTGGGTGTCCATCCTTACCTGAGTTCCTCTGCTGTCCATTCTACATGTTAGACATACTGATGTGGTGACCCTGGAGGAACCACAGCTGCGGTAGGGAGCATAATTGATCTAGCGGGATTAAATTTGCAAACACAGAAATGCAGGTCATCACAGTTAAAACCTTTTCTATTTTTAAACAAGACCTTAATTTGAACACTTAGACAGCAAATCTACAAGTTCTAATGAACAAGGTGTTAGAGGACATCTTAAGTCTGATCTCTTACCTCTGCCTTTTAGAAATTCATTGGTAATTACAAACACTTTGGTGAATTTTGAATGTGATGTCTTCCCCTTCTCTGTAGAATAGCTGAGACCTTTGGAAGGGGAAGGTTGTATGCCTGTATCGTACTACAGTGAGACAATATTCCTCTAGTTTTGCAAGGGAAAAAAAAGGAATATTTTTGTTTTTAGAAGAATAAATATTTCTTATTTAGATTTCAGAATTGTTCTCTTATCCTTCCACTCTCCCATCTGCCAGCCAAATCCTTTAATGATTTCTTTGATTCCTGAGAAATCTTGATTAACATGAAGTTGTGATTGCAAGGGTTAAAACTAGCTGAAGTATGTGTCTCTGTTTAAGAATATTAAAAGATAAAGTTTAGGAGACTCAGAGAGGAGGCTGAGTGCACAAGCTCTCCAAGCTGTGGAACTTTGTCAGTGTTCATTGAGAAATGAATGCTCAGTGCATTTTCAGGAACACCCAGACCTACTTGTAAGTTAATATATGTGGAAAACTGACAGCTGATTGTAACCTCAAGTTAATTTAGCCAAGCATGTTCTTGCTGGGAATTAAACTATTGGGCTTTCGGGTCAGACTTCATACATTTCATCTCAGGGACTTTCAGTCTGGTTAAGCAGGTTTTTGAAAGGTTATCCAGTTTTATTGTGCTTTTGTTATGGCAACTGTAGCATCTTACAGGCTTCAAGTCTTAAAAGTGCAGAGAACTACCAGAGTTGTATCTTAAATACACATGTTTTTAATTTTCAGGACAGAAAAAGAGTTTTCGTCAATATCATGTTCAGTTTTTTGGAGATGCCCCAGAGCGAGCCTGGATATTTGAGAAGAGCCTGGTGCCCTTCAAAGAAAAAGACCAGTTTGAACAATTATGCCAAGAGAGTGCAAGACAAGCCCTCACTAAAGCAGAGAAAATAAAGGTAAGAGGTTACCAAACCAGGCAAGATTCGCAGCTTTTTATTTTAGCACGACAGGTATGTACAAGTATAGCAGATATAAATAGATATTATAGAAAGCTTAAAGACAGTTTGTTTTACAGGAGCTTGCCGTCTTACATATCATTTACAAGTGCAAAGGATGGGGTGATTCACCACTGTTTGTTACTCAGAAAAATTAGTACTCTTCTGCTTTGTCATGCATTTATGCACGGTATCGGTACTGTCAAATACAGCTCCATTTGAACTCTGAGTTACAGATCTGTGTGACACTTACTCTCTTGGAATTGTTTTGTGTTAATGTCGGCATTTTGAAATGAAAAATGGGCAGATTCCTCACACTTTTGTTTCCTCTTGCAGATGCTAAAGCCTGTGTCAGGGAAGCTGCGGCCACAGTGGGAGATGGGTGTGAAGCAGGCCAGTGAAGCGGTGGGCATGACTGTGGAGGAACGCAAGGCCAAGTACACCTTCATCTATGTCAGGGACAGACCTCATCTTAATCCTCGAGTGGCAAAGGAAGTTGGCATTGCTGTGGAACCCTTGGAGGAGATGGATGAGTCGCCCTACTCAAATGAAGAAACCACTCCAAATCTGAAATCGATGAAGGAGTCTGGCATTCCTAGCAAGAGGAGGAGAAGGACATCAAAACTGTCTGCTGCTGATGATACGCAAGAGAGCAGTCAGTTGGAGGATAAGAATACTACTCCTCAAAAGTCATCTGAACAGGCAGAATCCAAAAGAGGGATAGGTTCCCCTCTCAATAGAAAGAAAACTCCAGCGTCTACTCCACGAAGCAGAAAGGGCGATGCAGTATCTCAGTTTTTGGTCTTTTGTCAGAAGCACAGAGATGAGGTTAGTCTCTTTTAGCTGTTATTGTTGTTGATTGCCTCTTCTCATTTCTGTACTTGAAGAAACTTCTTTACTATATTAAACAAAACTTGGTTATTACTGCACAATCCATAATAGTCTGGGTTTGACAAGATATGCCTGCATCAAATCTTATTCTAGAAAGAAATAAAGAAGGGAATGTAAGTGAGCAATATAAACAAGATGGGTTTGCTGCCTTTGTACTTCAAGCACAAGTTGTGTTAGTATCTTCCCACATAAACTAATAGTCCTTTGTATTAGCCATATTTTGTCTTTAATGTATGTACAATATAGTAAGATATGCATACGTATATGCTCAAGCAAATATAACAAAGATTATGCTGTATAAGGCAATCTGCTTGTAGATAGCTTTTACATTCTGAGGACATGGCTCAATTCCTTCTGGGTGTTCCATTATCTTTGAACACCTCAAAACCTCCTTTACTTACCTAGAATTTTTTGCTGAGCTTCTGTGAAAGCTGCAGATACCTCTAACTGATCATCAGGGCAGAAGAACCTGTCTTCCCTTTGCCTTGATTGGAATTTGACTGGCAAAGTGAGGAAATACCAGTTTAGATATTTATGCTTTTTGCCTTTCATGTTGCTTTTAAAATGGCAGGTTTCTGCCATTGTTGGAAGATGGAGATTGTACCCAGTGTAGTATTTGGAGTGTCCCCTTCCATTAGGCTTATCGGGTTCAACTTGCATGGCTTTCACCAAGAGTTTGTTTTGTTGGGCTGTAGATGTTCTGGTGCTTTAGAAAGAGCGATAATGTTGGCTAAAAAACAAACCTGGTTTTGAGCTACTTGTATTGGTGGCATTGGAGAATTTAGCGTCTTAGTCTTTGCATGTAGAAACTGAGAAAAAAGGAAAATTACAGACCCAGAAGAGGCTCTCTGTCCGCAGTCTTGGGAAGGGATGGAAATGAAAGGGGTGACTGAAGACTTCTCTTTGGGGCCTCTAGTAATATCGAGCTCTCTTAAAAGTAGAGCCATTTCTGCTGTGTCTTGCTTGGAGTCTGGCTCTGTGTGGTAGTGGGATTCATACATCGGTTTGATTTTATTATTATTTAACTGCTGGAGAATGTTTTCAATGATTTAAGAGGCACACTTCCCACATCCCTGAGGGAGGTGCTGAAAGAGTGGAGCGCTTTTGTGGTTGTAGTGATGCATTAAGTATTTTGTGTTGTTACCTGTTGGAGAATGGCCATTCTCCAACAGTTACCAAAGGGGTAAAGATGTAATTTGTACTATTGGCATTCTTGTGTGCTTCCCCTGTGAAAAAATATAAGCCTAGTAAGCATTGGAAGGGAGTGTCTTAATTGGAGATAAAGGTATAATTCAAGTGAGAGGCAGACAGTTACAATGTTCACATTAATTGATTTGGGCATTGAGTTTATTGTGAGGAAAATTAAGGAATAATTTCACTAACAGGAAGACTTTGGAAAAGACTACTGAGCATTTTCCTTGGAGGCCTTATTTGCAAGGGTCCCTTCACCATTAAGAATTATGGTTGTCTTTTCCTTGTCATTTCACAGTACTTCTAGTAAGCTGAAAGTTATTTTTATTCTTACTTTGTTGAGACTGGAGGTAATGTTAGTGTGTATCTCATTTGTCTGAGTAAATCTAGTTATTTCTTGGAGAATTAAATAGCTCTATGCCCTCACTGAGCACAATGACCTGTACATTTGTGACTACAGTCAAAATGGATGCTAATTTCATTTCCTGAAGAAGTGGGATTTGTGGGAGGGGGTATCTTTTGGGTTTATGTTCCTCCCTTTCAATAATGAGAATCCAGTTGTTGGATTTTAATCAAACTTTGAGTAGAGGCTACCAAAGGTAGTTGTATTCCTCAAGCCTTATGCAGATGGATTATTCCAGATAGAAGCAAGACAATTCTTAGTACTCTACTAGGAGAAAAATTAAAGCATGGATTTCCATACTAGACACTGACTAATTCCAATGGAAGGAAGGTACTGCAACTATTTTAACACCTGGAAAAGCATTGGTCACACTTGCATCCCGTTTGATAACAGGAAATGCAGTTTTAAGACCCTAAATTCTAAGTAATTAGGTTTAATCATTTCACCTTATCAGAAAAATTGTATTTCTGTTATGTTGAATGGTGTTACTCTTTGAACGATTGGCTTTCTTGACCTAGTTTTTATTTTGCTCTGTGTTTTTGGGGTATTGGTTGCATCACTCAGATAGGATTTTGGAGAATGCTGGGTAATGAGGTGAGAAGGATTGTTTTTAAAGGTACTGTTTCATTTCTGTACAAGTGTAGAGTTTTTTGACTTCTATGATTAATCAAATATGGTTTTCCTTAAGTAGAAGTAGGGGGTATACTGAAGGAGTTGGGGAGGATTTTTTCTTTCTTTTTAATACTGGATTTTTCTTGGTGTTGAATAAACTTCTAGAAACTCTATTAAACTCCATGTTGATGGATATTATGTGTCCTGCTTATAACATTAAAAAAGATGCACAGCTTGGGCATTCTTAGTGTTCATATGCATAATGCAAAAATGATGAATCAATACAGGAAAATGTGGCATCAGATGCTTACTTGTGTAAATCTCTCTGCTGAGATAACTGTACTGAGTTCTATGATTAATGAGTTTTGCTATGAATGGATGGATTTCCTTCTAGGCAAGCATTATTCCAGTATTGCTTGCCTGTCATTTGTGGATATATATTTAAACTTCTTTGAGAAGCAATACACATTTTTTGAATGACCACAAGACAGGATTCATACTTACTCCACTTACTCCATTTTTTGAATGTTAAAAGGCAAATAGATACTTCCAAAATTAGTCTTAATACTTCTGAATAAGCTAGTGGATTTGTTTTTTAAGACACAGAGAGAGAAGTGGTTATTCAAAGCAAAACTGGATACAGAAGGTTTTATTCTAGTTCTGTCTACAGCAGAAATATTAGATAACTTGTTTGTATCCAGTTTTCCAAAGTGATGGAAGTATGTACACCATTCTTTCCAATGGTCACCTTTTTTTTAATTCAACCCTATTTCTGCATGTATAGGTGGTTGCTGAACATCCAGATGCTTCAAGTGAGGAGATTGAAGAACTGCTCGAATCGCAGTGGAACATGCTTAGTGAAAAACAGAAAGCTCGCTATAACACAAAGTTTGCCATAGTGACCTCTCCCAAATCTGAAGAAGACTCTGGTAAACGTAAAACTGTGCTAGTGTACTCTAACTAAATTTGATATACATAGTGGCGTTAAACTAAGCACATATTTGAGACCCTGTAGGGAAAACAGCTTTCACTGTTTTCCAGTTTTAATTCTTGGTGTTTGTGCCAATAGCAAAGGAATGCCAATGGTTACAATAAACGCAACCCATGAAGTCTACATTTCTTGCTCATTGTTCTGAAAAGTTGTTATATGTAAACCTTCTGCTGTTTAGACATTGCTGATTTCTCATTCTTCTTCTGCCCATAAGCAGCTGCCATTGCATCCACTGCTTGTTACAAGTGGATGGTGGGAAGGGAAGATGAAGTGTTACTGCTAGTAAAATTTGAGATGTTGTTTTTATAGAACAGTTAGAAATGGTTTAAAAAACCTAATCAGTGCTACACCACCTTTTCTTCATGCATACCTAAAGTGTATTACTTCACATCATCATCAACTCAGGAAGAACTATTCCAAACTTTATTCCGAAACCTTCATCCATTTGGCATTTTGTTGTGCTACTCAAAGTTTTTAGGACTTTGTGCAAGATTGCAAATACTTTTTTTTTCTCCTTTTATTTTTTGTTGCTGTTTTCTGGTGTTTGTTTTTGATGAACAGTCTTGATTGTTTTGCAAAATATTTGAGGGGGTTTGGAGTCACTTACTTGAGAAAGGAGGAGGAAGATAGTTTGCCATTTGCATGAACTTTATCAAATTTAACTAGCTATCATTTTTCAAATTTAAATAGCTTTACAGCACTGTAAGAAGACTTACTATGGAAGTATTAGAAGCCAACAGGTGCTGCTTTGGGCAATGACAAGAATGAGAGGGAGTGTTTGAAAGTTTGTGAGACTTGGAAAAACTTGTATAAAAAATGGCAGTCAGTTTTGTTAACTATCTGTGTGTGTGTGAAATAACATCATTTTGTGGAAAATTGAAAAGTTTTTAACTTTAAATTTTAAGTGTTAAATATTTGGATATCAGTTTAAAAAAAAAACACGTTCTGTATCTCTCAAGGTTCATCATTGAAGAATATTGGAGAGGCCAAACGTAAAGTGTTTCAAGACTCACCTAAAAGGAGATCAAGATCCAGAAGTAATTGAAATTTGTGTTGTGTGCAAATAGCTCATCATTATAAGTAGCTATTGAGTGTATTTTTTTATGTAATCGCCCACGTATCATAATCTCTTTATTTTATCTCAGATGTTGTCTTCCTTGACGTTAGAACTTTAATGGATCCCAAATTAAATATCTTAACACTGTAGTGCTGAATTTTGTTCACCTTCCTCAAGTGTCATATTGCAAGAAATGTAATTGAAATTGTACCTGTACCAGGTGTTTCTAGTACATATATTGTGTACATTTATAGTTACCTACAGATGAAAATATGTCAGTTCAATTGTTCCCCATCTCAAATCCTCTCATCTTAAACATGGAAGATTACTGTGGGATTTCTTTTGCTGGCTTTTTGTAAGTAGCAGGTTCTCCTGGAGCCATTTCAGTCTGCTTTGTGGATTCAGTTTGATCATAGAATATGTCCTAGATTGTTTAGATAAGAACATTAATTTGAGAATGATCCATATTTTCGAGTTGCTATATTTTTAATATTTACAGATACTTGTTCCCAATGGAATAGAATGCTTGTAGCTGTAGGATGATTTTCAGTTAACATATTTGTGCCCCTGGAGCTTGCAATTTTCATACTAATAATACTCTGTAGCTTCATAAACTAGAGAGTACTGGAGAGTGTAATTATGTTGTCATTTCATCTTGATGAAGCAGACCACTTCCCAAACCCTCATCTGTCTTTTTGAGGTGCAGACAGTAGTGGAACCTGTGGCAGGGGTATGTAGATTGCTCACTGACCTGTTGTATTTAGCAGCTGCTTGAACTTTACAGTGAACAGTCATCTAAATACGTGAATAACTTCGTGGTCTAAAATGGCCAACGTGGTTCTGTTCATAGGATTCTGGTTCATAAAGAGAAGGGATCATATCGCCTCCTGTAAAATACAATCCCCTTGTTAGAATCTGGAATTGCCATACCAGAAGGAGAATTTATCTGTACAGTTGGTGATATCTTGTGTTTTTCAGAGGCCCCTTAATAGATGTCACCAGTATCTTCATCTGTGTCTTTTGGAGAACTTAAAGTAGGCTTAAGGAGGAAACTTAGAAATTAATTTTAGTGATAAGACACTGTTACAAAGTGGCAGGAAAGTTAAAAGCTGTGTGGATCAATCACATGCAGTCTGATGATATGAAATAAATGTTGGGCAGTAACATTCAGATCTTTAACTAGTGCTTGCATAGGTAGACTCATCTTTGTAAAATGACTTGAGTATGAAGCGATTGCTTTGGATGTGTTCTAGAGTTAGTCTTCAGCACCAGAAGCCGGACCCTATGCATTAAGAGATCATCAAACTGTATTAATGTTTAACCGTGTTTTAAAAATAATGACTGAAAGAAAAGTACCTTAAATAACTAGATCAGTTCAAAATAATTTCGAAGTGGGTTTTAGATTATTTTTCATGTAAGTTTCCCCCATCCCCCATCCCAAGGTAATTTACATGGAAATAAAAGAAACCAAAAAAAGAGGACAAAGGAGCCTACAGAAGATTTTGAAGTTCAGGAGGCACCTAGGAAAAGACTCAGGATGGATAAACAGAATAATCGGAAGGTAATTATGTCGTTGGTTTGTTGGGGTTGGTTTATAGCAGCACCAGTCACATTGCTGTAGTTAAGTTTGTCAGCATTTCCATTTTCAGGATTAAAAAAGAAATGTCCATATATCATACCAAACTGTTGTCAATATTCAGAGATACATGTGAGCTTACCCTGTGGGATTTTTTCCTTTGGTTTTGAGGATAGAGGTATGACAAGTTGCACTTGCTGCTTAAACTGTTTCCCAAAGGAATGTGCAGAGGGAGTCATAACCTCTCTGTGTTGTTACACTTTGTAGTTCTTTTTCTTTCCTCCTGGTTTGGAGTTAATTTTTACAGAATGTAAAAAAAATACTTTTAGTCAATAGTTACTTTAGACAAAAGTCAGAAGAGAGGAAAGCAAGTAAAGCAAAACAGAAAAACTACTTTTCGTGAACTGGAAGGCTATAGGACATTTTAGAGTGGCATGCTGACCCATTTCTTGGGTTAGGAAACTGCAGTAAATGTATATTTACACAGTAAAAGTGCATTTATGACATAAATCACAGGCTTCTTTTCTGGTTAGCTTGCTTGTGAGAATGAGAATTTTCCTTACATAGGTCTCTGTGTATGTGGACACAGGACAAATCTTGTGGAGACTTAGGCACAGGTTTATTTAGTCGTGCATGTAGAGCAGTGAACTTCATGGGTTTACTTGTGTGGAAAGCTTAGCTCACACGCGTGTTCAGATGTGTTGTTGCATTATCATACTTCAGTGTGAGTACCATAGACCTAAGCTCAGAACTTCAGTGGTGCAGCAATCAAATGAAACAACCTGATAGAAGGAAAGATAGTAGATTTATTTTTTAAATGAGTTGTGGAGGTCTTATTTGTAGGTGTCAATTTGTTTGGTAGGCTGGTTATTTTGCTACTTCTGTTGATACTGTAGATATTAAGACAACTTGTTGTCTTAGAGTTTAATATAAAAAAATAGATAGAATTTCAGATACACTTAATGAGCTGATTAGCAAGGGACAGAGATAATTCTTAATGTTGTTACCTTTGCAGAAAGAAGGGCCAGAACTGGTTTTTGCACTTCTTGCCATAATGGTTTAGTCACTGTATAGTCATCTTTCTAGGATCAGTTTTTCAAACCTTTTTAAGCTTGTCTAATTGATTTGAATACACTGTAATACACTAGATCTATGAAATAATGAACTTTACGTATTGTAATTAATTCCTACTATTAAGTCCTTGTTTTGACTGTTCTAAAGGTACTTTCCTGTCCCACCAGCATTTGTACACTACAGTTAGCCTACATTCTCAGAAGTAGGATGAAAGGTGGTTGTGGTTGCAGTTTAGTTCGTGCATGGGAGGTTCTGGTATCTTTGGTGCTGTGACACATGTGAATCTATCAGGAGGAGAATCAATAACTAAATAAGGTGAATGATTCCCATAAGATACATAGCACTAATGATGCTGACTTTGTAATGTGCATTTAAAAAGTGCTGTTCTCTCTCTGGTCAGTTTATCAGAACTGCTTACAAGGGGTCTGATGTGTGTAAATATTAGGTAGTTTGGAAACTCTAAATGCATATAGCAGGGTTTGTGCTCCACAGAAAGGTCAGATACGGTTTGCAGTTTGTTTTAGGAATTATCTCTTAGTCTTTTTCCTGCCTTCACAAGCCCAAGGCACTTCCAGCTGTATGTGCTGCTGCTTAGTAGAACATTCGGTGAATGACAGTGAAAATATCTATGTAATGATTCAAAAAAGCAAACACTAACTGTACACCTTCTTTCTGCTATTCCCAGATTACCTGCAGGCTTTAAGTTGCAATCATTTTGGATAGGAGGAGTTTTAATTTCATTACATTTTACTTCTTGCACGAGAGTTGTGGGTTATACTCTCCCTTTGTCCTTAATTCTTATTTACAAAATCAGAATGTTTTCACATGAAGTAACCACATCATAAGTACCCATATGGAAGTTTTGAAAAAGCTAATTTGTTCATTGTTGCTTTGATGATGTATATAAAATGCACATTAACAAAATTGGGGTTCTGTAGAGTGTGCTTTAAATTTAAGAATGAACTATACTGTACATTTTCACATAATCTTTAGGATTGGAAGGGCCCTCTGGAAATCATCCAGTCCAATCCCCCTGCCAAGACAGGGTCATCTAGAGCAGGTTACACAGGAATGTGTCCAGGTGGGTTTGGAATGTCTCCAGAGATGGAGACTCCATGACCTCTGTGGGCAGCTGTTCCAATGCTCTGCCACCTCAAAGTAAAGAAATCTTCGTCATGTTGAGGTGTAACTTTGTGTGTTTTGGTTTACGGCCATTACTCCTTGTCTTGTCAGAAAAAGTCTGGCACCATCCTCTTGACACCCTCTTTCCTTTTGTTTTTACCCAGAAGTGTAACAGTAATCTTAGACAACCAATACTGGGAGCCTGCAGTGTCACTGGTGGTAGGGCAGCTTAGTCTGCTTAGAGCTCAGTGAAAGCACAGCGTGCCACATCTGTAGGACAGTAGCCATTCAGGTTTATTTTTACAAAGGAAATGAGTTCTCTGGCCTTTGAGGTGTTCACCTGCACATCTTTCTTTGGTAAAACTGACTGTTAAGAGGAAGACTGTGAAATATGATGTAAAGCATTGGAAATGTGTGTAAAGCCTTCTGTTCAATAGTTGTGCTTCTTGATCAGGCAAGCATGTGTCAGGGTTAAGCATTCTAGGCTACACTTTTAGTAACTTGAAAGAATTTGTAACATAAGAAATGGGAAAAAATAGTGGCGTGTGTAAGGAACTATGTCTTAATTTTGACAAAGATTGGAAAAACTTCCCCAGTTTTTGGCCTAAACTTTTAATCATGAATTCTCATTCTGGAGCAAATTTAGGTGCTGCTTATTCTCCCTTGAAAATAGTGGTTTTATTTTGGAAATGCTGAAACAATCTTAACCATAGTAATTTAAATAATGGCACTGCTATAAGTTGTGGAGTTAAAAGCAAGCCTCTCTGAGACTTAGAGTTCTGCACAGGGTTTGCTCTCAAATTTATATGCTGATTCTGCAGTTTACCTTTAATAATTAAAGGTTTTAATTTGACCAGTTTGTACAAAGAGTAGTAAGGATAATTTACAAGTTTTATGTTCATTTAGCACTCCCCCTTTTGATATGCTGAATTTGGGATGGATAAGTGGGATGCTGAAATACTGTGTTCTTTAATATTTCTCGTTTGTTTATGGGTTTGTACCCTGTGCTGTAAATGAGTTTTAAAATTCACTTAAGTGGGGCTAGTTTAACTACAGTACCATTCAGATATTTGTAAAGACACTTTCTTTTTAATAACATAAATCCAGAACTAATTGCCAGTTGTATCCAACCACTCATAAATTAGGAGGTTTTTTATTTTTTCATATTTTTTTTTGTGACAGAGGGAGACAAGCAATGACAAAACAGCAAAAACAAACTCTTCTAAGGTCACAGAAACCTCCTCTTCACAAAAGAACCAGTCAGGTAATGTGGTCAGAATAAGTTTTAATGTAACTTTTTCAATTAAATCATTTTAAAATGCCCAGGTTGTCTGAGGCAGCCGGCTAAATTCTGCTGACTCAATGAGTAGTTGCAGGCACTGTGCCACAGCTGGGGGGGAGCCCTGTTCCTTCACTGCCCTTCCGCAGCTCCATCCTGGACTGAAATTGTGCGTTGCTGATTGAGAGCAGCAGTTCACAAGTTCACCGTGTGATGGCACCAGATTAAAGCTTGGCGAGCAGGGAACAAACCCTGCTGCTGCCTGGTGCACTGGCCCTCTAAAACAAGTGCAGTGACCATCAGTGTCATCAGGTGCTCTGGGGTTTTAGTCCTTCTAAATGATGCTTGATGGGAGGCAGTGTGGAGCATGAGAGGGAATTTTATAGAACCTTGGATCAAAACGCCAAAGTCAGACTTGTTAATGATGCTCAAGTTTAAGGTGACTTCTGTCCGAGCATGTCTCTTTAGGTGTTACAATGATATGCCAAAGACCAGCGAGCTTCAGCAAGTTCTGCACGGTGTAGAAGTGATGATGTGCCATAGCTAATGTGTGGTACTTGGCTCCTGTATATAAATTTTCTCTTAACAAAGTGTTAGTGGTACTCAGATTGTGACGAGATCACATAGGCCTTCTGCTATAACTGTTACCTCTGCTTTAAAGAGGTCTTAAGTCACAAGGTATTTTGATTTTAATAGAAATGAGATGATAAAAAATTGGGAAAACATACCTTATTTGATTAATGGAAACCTCTTTATTTTTAAGATCAAGCCAAAACACATGGCTTCAGAAACTTCATGTTCTCTCAGTCCTGTGTAGGTGCCCAGAAGACCTACCTAAATAATTCCTTCCTGTATCTGAAGGAATATTTTAAATGGCTTCAGGGAGATAACATTTTAAAGTTCCAAACTTCACTTTGTAAACCAAAATTATTTTACAGCAACGAAAAATCTGTCTGATGCATGTAAACCTCTGAAGAAGCGAAATCGGGCTTCAGCAGCAGAATCTTCAACTCTTGCTTTTAGCAAGAGTTCATCTCCTTCAGCTTCCTTAACTGAGAATGAGGTAAAAAAAAAGTGGTGTTTGCACACAGCCATTTAATGACACAAATTATCAGGTGTGAATCTTGTTTTTAAAAAAAAGCAAAAATCAAAGGCGAATTCTCTAACGTTGGTGCTCTAGACAAGTTACAGTTTTGGCCTCTGTGAAACCTGTTAACGTGTGCATTGCAAATTCATTTATTGTAACACGAACGTCTGATTTGGGGACGTCGAGATATTATTGTGGTTTTTATTGTATTTACCAACAACGTTTTAGAATTGTAACCTTCTATTAGAGGCAAAGTAAAATGCCAGTGTGTTCTGTATTTTCTTCTACAGACTTTTATGTAAGTGTACTACATTAGTTACATTATGTAACTCAATATTGTCATGTTGCCATAGCTTTTATATCGAAGCAAATTTCCTAATCCTCTGTTTGATCTAGAACTGGACAGTCTTCTGAGCAGAGCCCCTTTTAACTCAAATTAATTTTCAGGCTGTTCTAGTGCTATTTCTCTGTGATGCAAATAGCTCCATCCCCAATAGAGTTAAAGAGGCAGTGAAGGATGTATCTTTTTGATACTTACTAATCATAGTCTTAGCTCTGCATCTTTGGAACTGTAATTCTTCTCAGTTGACATACAATAAATGAAATGTATGTACCAGAAATGTATCCATACAATCCATTAAACCATTCCCCAAGTCATCTACACTGTTAAAACCAATCAGCCAAAGAGTGGCAGCATGAGGGTGAAGTATGCATGCTGTTTGCAGGTGGGTTTGGATCTGTAGTTGGTAGGATTTAGTAAAATATCCATAGACAAACAGCTTCACCCAGTTCGTGTTACAAAAGCTGTAGAGAAAATACTTGCCTGCTAACAAGGGAGTAGGGCTTCCAGCTTTCCTAGAGACTTTCATCTCCCCTAACAGATGCATGAGGTGCTGTGATGAATGCAGTTAAAATATCTAGGCAATGTTCAGTAAACAGTTTACCTTTGGGTAGGTAAAAAAAATTGCATGTTAATGGCTGTATATCTTAACTATAACTGGAAAAACATTTTAACTAAAAAAACCCCAATAAATACTCCCTCCTGTACCCCAATAAAACAAGCAAAGGAAGTCCAACAGGAAATAAATGTCCATAGCAGCAGCCAAGTAAAGTAATAGTTACTTTGTTCTCTCAACTGAGAGGCTCCTATCTTTTGGCTTACCAGCTTCTGCTGGATTGCCTTTACTGATGGGACTTGCTGTGTAATGGCTGTTTCTATTTGGGACCATCTATTCAGCCAGACTAGTTTAAGGGAAAAAATGTCTTTTTTGGCTCAAAATATGCATCTCTAAGTATTGTGCACTTGGCAGAAAGATTCATCTCTTTCTAGAGATTGTGATTATAAAACACATTATCCAGAAGTCTTTCTTAACAAAAGGCTCATTTTTGTAGGATTTTGGGTTGTAACATAATAGTTCACATGTGAGAAAGGATATGGTTATATCTTACATATGGCTGAGATAGAAATTCTAAAATATAGCACTAATTTACTCAGCTACTGCTAAACAGTAAAAGATGTGAGAAAAATTAACATCATACACTGCTCACAGAACACGGATACACAAACTAGAAAGTGAATTAATTGTTTTCAAAGGGTTAAGATATCAAAAAAAGTCCCAAACAACATAACAGAAAACACACCTTGTTAAATGACAGATTTTGGGGGACTGAGTGCAGGGGGCAATAGATTAGTGGACTCAACTAAGTCCTTGGATTGGTTAAAGCTACACTGGCTTGAACTTGGACCAACTATGGATTGGGCTCGGTTTGTTTCCTATATTGGATATATTTTGCCTTTAAATAAAACAAAAATGTCAGGCATGTGTTTTTGAAATTAATATTGACCTGCTCTACAAAACAAGGAAAGACAGAAATTCTGGATTGTGTGAGAGGCTCTAAAAACTTCCTCCCCTTTTGTATTTTTATTTAGCACTTGTCTAAATGGCTAAATATGTGTGTGTCCTGAGAGCATTCATCTGGAGAGAAACTTTCCCAGTCTTAAGGGAAAGGGTTTAAAAAATAAACACAGTCAGGTAATGGTGAAAGCCTTGCACAGCTAATTGAATAGGATGTAATTCTTCTCAACATTAAATAGATTTAATGATTAACTTTCACATTTCTGTGTTCACTATAATACTTCTAAGTGTTGGTTTAGGTGCTCTCTTAACAAGTATAGGAAAAATTCTCTGTATTCTACAAGCACATACATCTCCATAAGGTGTATATATGAGGATTCTGGTCTTTTTTTTTCCGCTCTCCTTTCTCCCATCCTCTTTGTGGACAGCTTGTTCCAGAATGGAACCTGGATGTGACTGTTACTTGTCAAGAACTGTTGTTTGCTGCACACCGCTTAAATGTTTGTCCTTTGTAGCCAGGTTCTGGGAAAGGTGTGCTCAGTTCTTTCATGTTTGAAAGATGCATCTTATTTGACATTTTAAAAAATATTTTGAATGCTTTTTGTTGTTATTGGGGGATATTTTTTTAAATGAGGTTTATTTGAAATACTATAAAATCAGGCAAGGCTAAATTTTCAGTTAATAAATTACTTTGGGAGAGAGATAGGAGTGGGGATGTGGACTTGTACAAACAGATTTATAGATGTGACATATTAGAGATTAAAGGTTCACTCCCTTCAAAAAACTGGGCTTTGAATTTGTTTTAAGATGGGTGGACAGAAGCAGTAAAGTGTTTATACAGGAATACCTGCATTTAATTTTGAAACAAAATAATTTTACTTTGAGGCACTTGACACAAGTAGTAATTTCTTCCAGTACTTATGTGGAATATGATTTTGTTAAAATATAATTCTTAATGAGCAAGTCGTAGGGTCAGATGTGAAAAAGATACTCAACACTTTGGAGTCTGCAAAAGCTCGGACTAGTTTTTTACTGGCTATGTAGAACTTGGTGTAAGCATCCAAAAGCACATATTTGTGAGAAGAGATACAGGTGGTGTATTTTAATTTCTTTTTTTACCTTGGCCCTCCACCCCCCAGTAATGTAGTAGGTGCCAGTAAGAGTGTAATCAGTATTTTTTTAATAAATAAAAAAGACTTTACATTACCATTACTGCTGGATTATTGACACACTTGGTGTGTTTGCATGAAACATATCTGCTTTAGCTTTTCAATCAATTTTTGTGATTATTGTCTGGCTTCATTAAATTGGGTGAATATGTTGGCAGCAGATAAGTGTCAAAGTATCGTGCAGACCGTAGGTACTACTTACCAACTTTGTCAAAGAAACTGTAATCTTTTCCTAAGAGAGGACAAAATAAAGCACATGTAATACTCTCCAAGTCAGCCAGCCTGTCGTTCATGACACCCTCAAGTCTGAGCTGACCAGCAGCTGGCAGCTTAAAGAAGCCTGGGAAAGATTTGAAGAAGTGCTTTTCTTTAAATTTCATCACATCTTCCTTAGAGGAATTCTTTCTTCCTTCTGTAACACCCAGTGTCAAAACAAGCTCAGTTCCTGGTTATAGCTACAAATTCTTGTGTTTCCAAGGCCTAACAATGCAAATTATAAAATGGAAGCCTTAATGCTCTTTTTCTGCATATTAAACAGTATTTTTTTCCTGTTACTGATTTGAGACAGATTTCATTTATCTGCATTTTTAATGGGTATTAGCATGTATACACAAAGGAGAAAAGACGTACAGCTCTTAAAAGGTAAGGTGTTTGACTGAGAAGGCAGTCGTGAGACATGCACAGCTTGCAACTCAAAAAGTACATCAGCTCCATTTATCAACCCTGGAGTCTAGTTGTCCTAGAGTATACAACTAAAAATTCTTACTGAAGGTAAAAATAACTGATTTTTTGATCCTAAGAACAGGAAGGAAGAAGGGAATTCATGTTATTTTAAACAAACTACTGACCTAAAGAAAAAGCAGTTGCAGTGAACCTTGCAGGTTGTTAAACAAGATCACTGTGCTTCTAGCATTTTGTTCAAGCTTCCTTCAAATATAAGTTTCTCTTCTAAACATTGCTTAAGGATAAGTTAATATTTAGTGCCACCTTACATCCTGTGACTTAGCAGAGAGTTGTTTCCTGTGTTTGTTTCTGTATGCCTATGGATTATTTTTTTCCCATTTGAAAGCACCAGTGAGCAGTCAGGGGTACATTTTTGTGGAACACTGCAAGTAGTTGGACTTGTTCCTTGCTAAACCTCTGCTAAAGCCTCTAACATTTTCCATGACCTGCATCATCCACTAGACCATACAGTTTTGTTACAATGGTTCTATTTTCATGTGGAAAAAAGTTCTAAGCTTCACTTTTGTTCTTTGACAGCACAATCTGTGTAGAAAACTAAGTTTCTTATGTAATTATTCTACTCTTGTGTGTTACTTAGGCTTCAGAGTGCAGAGAATCTGTTAACTGAATGTTTACATGATGTAGGTTTTTATTCCACATCCCCTACCAAAGTATCATGAGTATCTGTAGGCAATTTTATACTGTTTTAAAATGTTCTCATAGTTTTAATTAACCTTCCAGGCAAATTCAGAAATGCATAATATCCTTATCTGAAACGTCTAACTCCTGCTAATAATAAAAATGAAACTTGTCCCAGGCTGTCTTTTTTTTGCTATTACAGTACTGTGTACACTTGTGGCACCGCATACTTAAAGAATTTATCTAGTCTAGCAGTATGGGCCAAAATATCACTCTTCATTCAGTTCAGGAATTCTTATATGAAATAAAGGAAATGTTAACTGTAACTCAATTGGCTCTGTCAGTTTTTCTGTCTCTGTGTGGGTGCACCATAGATTGTCTTTTGAATACAGCCTGACCTGTCTGTATGTTGCTTATTGACTTACTCTTACATAAGTTGTTCTTAGAGTAAAAAAAAACCCCAACGCTTTAGCTGTTCAGATTTTGTTAATAAGAAAAGTATGCAGTTGGGTTTTATCTGTTAGAAAGGCCAAAGAGTTTATTTATCAGAACATGCATACTCCAAGCTTTCTGGAGAGAGCTCTTGGCCAGCCCAGCCCACTTCCTCCTGAGTGACTGTGGTGTAGAAATCACCGACTCTAAAGTCTTGTCAGGAAGTCTGAGATTGTAGCAGTGTCCTGAGTGCTAAGGAAAGTGAAACTTAGTAGGCTACAGCATTCAGAACTCATGAAGACGTGCCTCTTAAATTGCCTGTGAAAAGATGCCATGTATCTTTTTAATATGATCTGTTCATATCATATGATCATAATATATATACATAATGGCAGGTGACCTGAGAGAGGATGCTGCTTAAGACATCCCTATAAAAGGTGCAGGTCACTCTTTGTGGGCCCTTTCTTTTATGGATCCTGCTGCCCCTGCAGTGGAGGAGACTTGCCTGCCAAACAAGCAGGAGGAAATAATTTCCTGCCATGCTTTGTTTTCATGTTATATGCCCCTGGCTTTAACATAAGTGTACATAGTGGGGTGTGTTTCCTTGTGATGTCCTACAGCCTGCATTATGAAGCAGGTGATGCTCAAGTAAACCAAAGGGAAGTGGGAGGGGTTGCCTTCTTTGGGTCTTGAAAAATATGCCCTTTAGTTGTTTTTGTTACTGTTAAACAGAACGTGACAGAAGAACATCGTTGTCTTGAATGACTAAGACCAAAGCTTGTATTCTTAAGGCTTAAGAAGGCTGTTACACAAGCATATATGAGTAATACAAGAAGTGCTTTTATTAGACTGAATGAATTGATAAAGTGAGTTTTCTGAAGAAATTTTTTGAACAAAAATTGCACTTTGGTAGCTGTAAAAGTCTAAAGAGGTGTGTGGCTGGTGGAGTAGCAACTGTTGGAGCTTGTTCCAGTGTGGGCACCACAGATGCTCAAAGGTTAGCAACTTTTTCAGTCTAAATTTCCAAATTTGTTTTGAGCCTTCAAACATGGCAGGAAAACCTTGTTTGAACTGGATCTAGAGAGGGGAAGTCCCAGGGAAGCTGATGAGCACAGAAGTGTCGATATCGTTCAGTCTGCAATTGCCAACACACAGTGAATATTATTTGGGACTTGCTTCTGCTCCATGAGGCAGAAGTTCTGGCTTTAACAAATACTGATGCTCTGGTCCTTTAGGACAGCCTTTAGCCAGGAAGTACTTACAGGGAAGAAGAAAAGATGCACCATGACCCCCTCCCCACCTCCTAGGATAACACTGAGCCAGCAAGGATGCTTTCTTAGATGAGTTGTTAAAAATGAAGACTTAATCCTAAGTCTGAAACAAAAGGCACATTTAATAACCAGGTCACCAGCTGATCAAGCAGAACCATTGCATATTTTTGTTCTTACTGTGGTAACTTCTTAAATTCCCGGGCTTCAGATGGGATGAGTGCAGACACTTTATTTTCAGACCTAGAATTTCTGGACTTTTTTTTCCTTGAAATTACAGAGCAGTGATTTTGCTGGCTCTGGTATTTACTCTGATTTTGGAGCTGTCTGAAAGAAGGAGACAATTTTAAGTGGAAAAAAAAAAATATTTTTTCTTCCAAGTGGGTGGAACAAATGTCCACACCAGTATTTGACTTCATCTGCTTCTTTGAACCACAGCATGATTTGAATTTTTAAATTCCAGTCTATCCTTTCACAGATTCACAGCTTACATCATGTATCAGTATATTGGATGCCAACTGAGAATATGTCACTACCTTTTTCTTCTTTTTTTTTTAAATAAGTGACATTTCAGCCACCCAGATGTGGAAGTAGCGATACCATTTGCAAAGTTCACCCACGTGGTTCTAGAAATATGCAAGCTGAGTGTACTTACCAGCTCGCATTTAACTCTTTTTTGTAAAAAGCCAGAGGGAATGAAGAATTGCCTCAGATTTCTGCACGCGGTGTGTGGCTGAGACTGGAATCAGGTACCTGGTTGTAAAAAATGCTTAAAAAAATCGTAGTAAACTTAGATGCAGTGTTTAGATGTACTGTGAGAAATGTTTCCCTGTGTTAGTGCTTATCCTTTCACCTTTGAACGTTTTAATTGGTGGTGCAATGAGCTGTGCAGTTAACTCAGACTCAGTGTTGCAGCTGCAGGACTCGTGTTGCAGCTGCAGGAAGAAAAACATTGAGAATTGATTTTGTACACAAAATCTGTGTACAGAATCTTCTGTCAGATTGACTTCCTGCCCACCCCGCTTTAATCATTTTAGAATGCTTCAGACAAAAGACAGAATTAAAAATATAAACATATAAACTCAGAAAATGCACATAGCTGACTCAGTTCAATTCCTTTCAGTCCTCTAGTGTGTTTTCTTATTGTGACTATTGTATAGAGTTGCACACATTTCCTCCTCTAAGCCTGCTCAGCAAGCTCTGTGAAAACCAAACACTTATTTACTCAATATAATCATGCCAAGGAAACTCGGTTATTCCACCAGCAGTCCTTGCATCCGTATGCACGTGTAGGTCCCTTTTGCACATAACAGGTAAAAGTAGTCCAGGAAGCAGGAAAAAAAATAAATCTCATCCTTATATTTAGCAGTTAAACAATTACCCAGTGTTCAGCAGCGCTTGCTGATGTAATCTGGCTTTATACATCAAATATTGCAGTATGCAAAGCATGTTCATTCAGTTAGGAATTAATGCTGAAGATGGCTTTTATAAGCATTGTTATACAGTCTTTCTAAAAATAGGTTGTTGTTCGTCTGAAAGAGTCCCTTAAGCACTTCTTTTGGTTATTGCAAACAGGGGATTTTAGCATATAGTTCAAAAGAAAATTAAAAATGCTTTGGGGGATTTGAAGTCTTTATATGCTGATCCCTGTACCATTGTGGGCCTGAGTAACTGTTCCAAAAATACAGTAGTAGTATAAAATGTATGCTCAAAATACCTTGAGATGAGTAAACTCTGTTCTTTAATGACCCATTGCTACAATTTCTGTCTTTTCAAGGGTAAAAATACAATACTGAACACAAAGAATTCACAGAGATGCCAAAATTTTGTCCCAGTTTGACTCAGTAGTGAAGTATTTTTTCAATAATAAAGCTGTGGGGAACTTGGAAAATGCAGTAATGTGTCCCTACATGTTCCCTTTTGAGTCTTACATGTGGAAGTAGTGAATAATGACTGAGACACGTGGGAAAGGAAGGATTGCCTGGGAGCCTGACGGGGAATTGGTCACTTCTGTGAGTGATAATGGTATTCGGAACCTCACTAATCCCTGAAGTAAGTTCTGGCCCGCCCCACATGAAGGGCATGAATTGGTTTTTAGGCTGTTTTCCTCCCTTTTTCTCACTTGTGTATGCAGGTGCACAGTTTCCAGTAGAAAGAGCTGCATTTGATTTCTGATATACCACCCTTGCTCAGTGTTCAGGCAGTGAAGTGTGAAAGCCTCTACAGGCAAGTCCTCACAAAATAATGTTGACATTCGGTAATTGAGGGAAGTGGGAAGGGAAGCCTGACTGATGTGCGGTATGGGAAGGCTGATGGTGCTTGCAGTGATCCTGAGTTCAGCAGGGGAAGGGTGTCCTCCATGTCACAGCAGCAGTAATTGCTAACGAGAAGTGGAGATGATGATAGAGTTCAGGTACAATTTCAGTGCAGAAACTTGGTGCTTGCTAAAATTCTGAAGTGAATAGCCTTGGCTTTTTTTCCCCTAAATTTACGCTCTTTAAAACAGTCCTTTGCCTTTATGAGAAATAAGAAATTACTCCAAATGTAAAGCAGAATAAAATAGCTACAAATTGCCGATTAATATGTTTTGTCACTAATGTAAATGCTGATTACTTTGAACCTTGGCCTGAATATCAGAAGAGTTAATTATATACAGTTTCCTTTGCTAGGAGGATTATATTACAAAAATAAGGCCAAGACAAGCTCTGGCATGATTACAAGAGAAAGATTTATATTTGTAACTTGACAAGTAAAGTAACAAGCCCCCCAAAACCTGTCCACATTTGTATTGAAGGCTGTGATTTGGGCTCTGGTACGTGACCTGTTAGACCTTTCCTGTGGGAAGTTGTGTTAACCACCCACAGAAGTGTTATGTCTCATTGCAGAGGTGGCTGTGTCACATCAGCATGAGCTGATTTCTAGCTATCTTCTTCTAAATCATCTCTACGTGGTGACTGTTTCAATCTACACGTATTTTAATTGTAAAACTCAGTGTCCCCCAGATGAATTGGAACCTGTTAGTGCTGCTACAGCTTGCTTGGGGTACAAATAGTTTTCCCAACCACCTCATGCTGTACCTCTCTTAGGTTCTAAGTCCTCTCTGAGAAGCATTGGATGAAGGGTTGTCTCAGCCTCTTCTCCACAGGCCTCAAGGAACAGATGCTCTTTTACTTCCCTGATATTTCCATTGGCTGTTCTGGGATAACTTCAGGAGCTGAGGTGTTGAATTCCAGCTCTCTTCATAGAGGAAGCTTTCCCCAAAGATGTCTGGTAGAGACTGTTTCACCTTCCGCAAGATGCAAATAAGGGTCAAATTAAATTATCCAAAAGAAATGCTTCCCTTTCTTACAGCAGGGAATCTGCTAGCCTTCCCCTTTATTAGGGCCCTAAACTATGAAATCTGGGATGTGAGTGAAGTGTGTATGACAGTGCATGGGTCATAGCTGTTGGAGATGATGGTTAAGCCTTTGGTCATGGTGGCGGGGATGAAGAGGTGCGTTCTGCAGCCTGCACCAGCCCACGGGAGTGTATTGCTGAGCTGCTTGTGAATGTAATGACTCTTAGGGGCTGAGAGAGCCATGAGCAGGGATCCAGTCTTGTCTGTGTGGTACGAAACTGGTGGATAATAGAGCATTTGATTTGTAAAGTGTGTGAGGCTCCTGACACCTGTAAAGAAGAGATTTTGAAAGATACTCTCAGCCCGGTAGCCATTCAGTTGATGAACTGAGGGTATTTTGTTCATGCTCTGTGTATTGGTATTTGTGCTCGAAACCTGGCATTAATCTATAGGTGGGTGTAAATTGCCAAGTTTTGTCTTGAATGGGCTGATAGAATTTGGCTTTTGTGGTTGCATTTGTGATCTTGGGTTTGATTCTTGCCAGCACTGCTCCTTTTTTTGGCTCAGTAACTATTTAATTTAAATGAAGGGCTGTTGCATTAATTCTGAGGCGGCAAAAATCTCCGTTCTGTAGGAAAATTGATGTCAGTCTGAGGTTCACAAATGGCTGGGATTTTGTCACCCACATCTAGGGGGGATTCTGAAAATTTGCCTTCTGCCAATAGGGTTCCCTTTCCTTATAGAGGTCTGCATCCTTCATTTGAATGGAGTGTATAAACCAAGGAAAATCTTGGAAAACATTGCTTTGACTCATTCTCTTGACTGAATATATTTATCACTGGATATGTTCTGTTTCTCTGCTCTGTCTTCAAAAGCAGTGAGCTGGGGGAAGAGGAGCACCTTCCTCAAGGGCAAGGCTCTATGGCTTTTGCTGCTGGGAACACTGTGTTAACTCAAGGGGTGCTGCACAAATGGGTTTTCTCAGGGTTTAGGTGTTTTGTGGCGTGGGGAAAAGGTGGGAAACCTACTGTCAGGTTACAGCAAGACTGCTTGGTTTGCATTGCCTTTTTTGTTCTGTTGTGTGTTTTTCAGTAGAAAAGAAATACAGATCTAAGACCTTCCCGCTTATTTTTCCTTTTTTTCTTTTCTAACCGTGACTAATTCTGGCTAGTTCAAACAAGAACATAATGAGGTACTAAAAATGTTAGAGCAGTGCACTGCTTACACTAATTAATGTTTCTGTGGGAATAATTTAAACAGAAATGAGCACGTGTGTAAGTTTACTTAAACCATAAGAGAAACTGGTTTTGTGGTTTTGCCGTGCTCCCACGCTGCCTTTTTTATCTGCCCTTTCCCAGCAAGAACTGGCTGCTCCTGGCCGTGCACTTGGGTCGCATTTGCAGTTTACTATTTCACAGCTCCTTCCAGGGGACAGACATTTCCTGGTGCCTGAACAAAGCAATGATTTTACTTGCAGTTTCTTTTAGCCACTAATGAAATGGTTGGGCAGAGTCTCCAAATCATTCCAGCTGTAGAAATATTCATAGGTGAAGTGGAGGTATGAATTGCTTTGATAGTATTTATTTGCACTGAGGAAATGATTTTTATACCCTTGCAAGTAATGTGGGGGAAAAAACCCACCAACCAACTGTCAGTCTGATCCCATTTATAAAATATTTTTAGATGTGATCAAGGAAAGCAAATGTTAAATGGAGGAATGCAAGTTAGCTGGCAGCAGCAGTGAGTATTAATCACTCAAAACCGGTGTTTCTAAAGAGATTTTATAAAGACCAAGTCTAGGCCTGGTTTGTTCTTATATTTTTCTTTCTGATTTCAAAATAAATCACCTCTAACAGATTTGCACATTACATGGATTGGTTGATAGGGGGATTGCGTGTGGCTGTCTCCAGCATGTAGCTGGGCAATTTTTTAGAAAAAGGTGGTTTACTGTAGATAAATGCAAGATTCTGTGTCTGAAAATAGAGAGTAAATTCTTCATACAAAGTGGTGTGTCTGTATCCTGACAAATGGCTATTGGCAAAATGATGTCTTAAATAGCACAGCAATTTAGAGTGAGTTTCAGTGCTGTATTGAAGAGACTTGGGGAGATTCTTGCGCAGCAGAACAGAAGTGGAAAAGAGTAGCATCATGTTGGCTTGCCTTGGTTACGGTACTTACAGGACTTGTAATGGGTTATTGCCTCCAGTTCTCATGCTTGATTTTTCAACAGCCTTTTTAAAGCACAGAAAAGGTTTTGAGAAACCAAACTAAAATGCTCTAGATGCTGGAAAAAGTCCCCCAGGGAGAAAATTAGAGGGCGGAACAAAAAGGATTGAAACGGGCTTAATTGCAGCATGCTTCCACAGGAGGAAAATGTCTGCTTCCAAGGGACTTTTAATATAGCTGAAATGCCTGGAGAAAGCATCATCAACTGTGAGTTGCAGTTAGACAACCCAAAAGGGACAGGAGGCAGTACTTTTGATGGTATGTGTGAATAACCATTAGAACGAGCTTGAAGAGAAGTGACGGCTTCCTTTTGCAATTCCAGATTGTGGTGCTCTCCTGGAGAATGTACTTAGTGAGGCACAGCTCACTGAGTACCATCTGGGGGCAACAGCATGAAATTCTGCATCTTCTGGTGTAATGTGAGATGAGACAAATGACTTGGATGTCCATTACCTCCTTAAATTCTATTGAACTGAAAACCACCCTGTATTTTCTTTTAAATATGTTACTAAGGATGGGTTTTTTTAAAGTAAATTACAACTACTTTTAAAAACACCCCGTATTTATTACATCTAGGTCTGTTACATAAGATTTATCCATAACAGGGCTATCTTCTGTAGTATTTTGAGTTTATTGTTGACTGTAATGTTCCTTAAACATATTGAGAGCTGCTTGTTTTTTTCTTCCTCTCTTCTATATGCTGTTCATACTTTCTTGGAGAATATTTGGGTCAGAGACTTTTATATGCAGCTTGGAGGTTACCAGGTTTCTTTTTAAAAATTGACTGTTGCTCTCTCATAAACCACATGCTCAAACTTTAATCAAGGGATTTGACGATACCCGTGTTATGGCTAGGCCCTTCTTGCTAACTGTATTACAGAACTGAGTATAAATAAAATGCCATGTTACAAAGTTTTGGTGTTCTGTTTTGGCTGCTACTGAGTTGCTGGTGAGGGGGATTGTTGTATAGTCCTTTTTATGAGTCTTCCACAAATGCATATTCTGGTTTTAATCAAGGTGTTTTTTTGAAGGTGGGGGAAACAAAGCCAGAAGAGCGTGCCTAAATCTGCTAGTCTGAATTGCAGTGTGTTTGCTTCCATCAGTTATTACTCTGTGCAAAACTGACCATCTGTGGCTGCTTTCTCTAACACGTGTGTTTAATCTTCAGATCTCCGATGGCCAAGGAGATGAGCGCTCAGAGTCCCCCTATGAAAGTGCTGATGAAACTCAGACTGAAGTGTCTATATCATCCAAAAAATCTGAGCGAGGAGCAGGAACAAAAAAAGAATATGTGTGTCAGGTGAGAGACGTTAGCTGGGCTGTGTTTCCCAAGCTTTCCTAGAAAAGGTCTTTTTAAATATGAAAATGGCAATATTAGGCCAGAAACAGGTTTATCATGTGTGTCTGAGATGTCTGTTAGTGATGAGGTTGCCATGGCAGTAAATGGAATTCTTAATACCTAATTATTATTCTTCTTGACCTCCAGTAAGTGACTTAGCCTTTCTGCTTGAGTTTCCAGGTCTGTAAGATAAGCATAATTTGTACCTCAGAAGAAGCACATGAGTGTTGCCAGGTGACTGGTTAGATGATGCAGAAGAGCTGCTGGTTTCTCTGGTAGCTCAGAGGAGGAAGTCCAGCCCCGCGGGGTTTGTGCTCTGTGTGCAGCAGAGGTGGCAGCTCTGCTCTGCCGCGGTGTGCACGGGGGAGCGACTGAAAGCAAAAGCCTTTCTCAAACTGTTCTAGAAGGGCTCTCATGCTATGAAATGATAACACAGTCCAAGTGGACAGGTCAAATTTGTTTTCATGAAACTGGGCAAGCAGTTACATTTCCATTTTGTGTACATAGTGAGGATGAGGTTGTATCTATCTATAAATGTTGAGTAATCCTTAAAATTCTGCCAGCACTGTTGTTCGGTTCATCTTTAGTTATGCATGTGTCACTGCTAACCACTCACAAGTATCATAGAAGTTGTGCCAGCTGAAATGATTTCCTTTTGCCAAGGAAAAGGAAAGGAAGGATGCTTTTTAACCCTACTCAGATGCATCAGTGTGCTCAGGGAGTATTTCTTAAAGCTTTTTTTTCTCTTCCTTTTTGTCTGTCAGGTTGTATTTACTCCTGAACCATGGTCTGAGAGGGATATTTCTAGTGGTTTAATGATTCTGTTACCTGTTTCAACTTGAAGCCAGGGCATGTGACGATGCTTGTAAAGTTATCTTTCACTTGTTAAATTTGATTTCAACAACGGGAAAAGATATTTTGAGAAGCAGTATATGAAAAGGAATAAAGAAAACAGTTTTTTTCCACATATGAACTTTTCTTTAACATTCAATGCCTTTGTGTTGTAAAAGCTGTGTGAAAAAACAGGTGACCTCCTACTGTGTGAAGGACTTTGCTATCGAGCTTTTCATGTAAGCTGCCTTGGGCTCTCTGGAAGACCAGCAGGAAAATTCATTTGTAGTGAATGTACATCAGGCAAGTTTGTCCCTTTCTATTACTTAAAAAAAAAAACCCTTTATAGTTTTCCCATATATTGCTCTACGACATCCTCCTGGGCAGAGTATGTATCCTCAGAGAACCCTTATTTATCCTTTGGGACCTGACAGGGTGGGAGTTCATAGGGTGCCACTAAGTGTGCCATGTTTTGAAAAGTTCACCCTGTTTTCAGTGAGAACTCTCTTGCAACGTGGCTAATTTAATCAGAATTCCATTGCCTTAATAACTACAGAATATTTGCTCTCTGAGTACAGTTACAGATGAGATTTAAAGTCTGTCACAAAGAGTTAAGAAATCCTAGAAAAAAGAGCGACGAGTGAAACGTTTTAAGTTCTTTTTCAGTCTTTTGTGTGTCTATATCAATCTTTTGCTTTTCCTGTTAAAAGACTACCTTATTGCTATTAATTTACATTTGCTTTTAATCCTGTAATAACTGCTTGGAAGTTCTTGATCTCAAAACCTTACATAAGATTTGTGTTCTTGCTCATAAGCTCATTTCAGTACATGCAGAAGACCTTGTTGGAACTGCTGCTTCAAAATGAAGCTGTTCCAGCTAGGCCAGAAAAAAATTAGAGGATGCTTGTCTTTGGTTTGTGGTCCTGCTTCAAATTTCCCAGGACCACAGACAACCCATCATCCTATTTCATTGGTTTAAAAAAATTTAAAAATTCATAGTTGTCCTGGCGTACTGAGGCTTATAAATAAGAACATAAAATCATATTGGTGAGACTTTGGGTGTTGTTGTGTACACTTCAACTGCAAGTGGGTTTGCTTTGTAACTTTATTTTATTTGTATCTGAGCAGATCAGTATTTAATAGTAAAGAGCTAAAGTAAATAGATTGCTGCACCAAGTTGTTACGATACGAATATCCGCAACATCGGGTAATGCAATTTGATTTGTTGAAAAAAACCTCCTGCACACAACAAAAGTAACTCCCTCATGCGTAACATAAAGGCACGAGAGAAGTGTTTTAAATTCATGTGTTTGGATGAAAAATGAGTTACATTCTGTTTATTATTTTGCCACCAGGTGTGCACACCTGTTTTGTGTGTAAGGAGAGAAAGGCAGATGTGAAACGCTGTGTTGTGTCTCACTGCGGAAAATTCTACCACGAAGCTTGTGTGAAAAAATTTCACCTCACTGTGTTCGAGAACAGGGGGTTTCGATGTCCTCTCCACAGCTGCCTCAGTTGTCATGTTAGTAACCCCTCACATCCACGAATTTCAAAAGGTAGTTTCATTTTACGTTTTTATGACTGATGAATTAGTTTTATTTATGGTATGCTAAGGTAAGGAATGTGTCCATTTCAGAGCTTCTAGCTGCAGTTTTGTTAGGCATAAATGGACTATCAATTGATTCAGAATTCTTAAAAAGTAGTAATAGAATAAGTCTTAGTCAGCTTTAGTATTTACCTTGTTTGTGTTCTTTTTCTAACTAGCTTTCAGTTATCCATAGTTAACCATGTTTTCTTCTCAAGCAAGCATAAAATCTAGAATGCATAGATGAGGAGAGAGACCAAGCAGTGAGAGCAGGACCTGAGAATGTACAAACACTGCAGCAAGGCTCAATGAAAGTGGAGACATTTGATTCTGTGCAGGTTTTTAGCTTTGGGCAACATTTGCAGACAAAATTACATGACTAAGGAAGAGCTGGTCTACTCTGGTGTTCATAATTAAAGTCTTACAGTGCTTTAAATTGGGTGTAGGGTTCTCTAAAAACCTTTATTAATTCAGTACTGTTGCAAATACGCAAGCGTTGAAAACAGAATGGCTGGGGTTTTGTGTGTGCATAGAATGTCTCAGCACTACCACCTTTTCTGCTGAAATAACCAGTCAGTTTTGTCCCAGAGTAACACAGCAGTGTTGTGCTTCACTGCAAGTCAGTTTTGTCCCAAAGTAACCCGTGAGTGTTGTGCTTTGCCAGGGAAGATGATGCGCTGCGTGCGCTGCCCCGTCGCGTACCACGCCGGGGACGTTTGCATTGCCGCGGGATGCGCCGTCATCGCCTCCAACAGCATCGTCTGCACCAACCACTTCACTGCCATGAAGGGGAAGAGCCACCACGCCCACGTCAATGTCAGCTGGTGCTTTGTGTGTTCCAAAGGTAAACGGGTGGGGAGCTCCTTCAGAAATGCAGCATCAAAACGTTTGATTCTTCCGTTTAAGTGTTGTTTTTCTAGTCTGTTTATAGCAAATTGTTAGAAATGTGCGTATGAAGTTAGGCTTTGTTAGGTTTTGCTGTAATGTCAGGTTGGCTTAACGCTGCCTCAGGGCTTTAAATAACCTCTTTTTTCAGAAATAATTTATTAAAGAATGTTTTTACTTGGGCTTTATCCAACGACCAGAAGCCTGATTTAATTCTTTACAAGAGACACCTAATGAGTATTTCTCTGTTCTTTCCCCTGTGTTCAATGTACTATACCTTTTTGTGTTTCTTCATTGCTAATATGTAATATTGCACCATAAATATTTTAAGAGTTGCTTTTAGTTTAGCAGCAGACAGCAAATTGAGTCAGTATTAGTTGTTGTTGGGATTGCTACTAATTAAGGGTGTTTTATCTTGTACAATAAATCTGTTCCTTATTGAGAACCACAAAATGCATAGTGCTGATTAAACTTGTAGCAATGAAACTTTACCTGATTTGTTAACAAATTAACATGCAGCATAGCAGCTTTTAAGCTGCAGCCAACTTTCCACTTGATAATTCATGGAATAAACTAACAACCTTGTTCTTTCTCCCCCCGAGGGGGAAAAAAAACCCAAAATCATACAAGAAATCTGTTGTGGTTAAAATTTTTCTTACATAGAAATGTTAATATATATTGAAACTATGTTAAACATACTGTAGTCATTAAAGTACAGCAAAGTAATTATAACTTGTGCATTATTCTGGCATTTTTATCACCAGCTTGCTTGTTGTTTTGCATGTGTTACTAACCTGAATCTGCCAGGCATATAAATTAGTCAGGACCTTTTGGCTGCTCTGCCCAACTAAGTGATGTGTGTATTTGTTGCTGAGGGTCAGCATGTTTTAACCATTTATTTTCTAATTGAACCTACCACATGTGTATCATAGCAAACCTGTCTGGAATGCAAAACTTTTATTTTGATCTTGGTGTTTGCCAACCTTTTCTTTTTTCCTTTTTTGGCCTCTCTGCAGGCGGAAGTTTGCTGTGCTGCGAGTCGTGCCCAGCAGCCTTTCACCCTGACTGCTTAAACATCGAAATGCCAGATGGGAGCTGGTACTGCAACGACTGCAGGGCGGGCAAGAAGCTCCATTTCCAGGATATTATTTGGGTTAAACTGGGAAATTACAGGTCTGATGAAGGAATTTGTGTTGTTTTACGGTACTGGCATGTTTAACTAAGGATCATACAACTGGTTGCACCTGTAGGCCAGCCTTGCTGCACACTGATTTCTCACTCCTCTCTGAACTAGGGACCTCACCTCCTTGCAAGCTTCAGGTTCAGACTTGCAGCTTTGCTGCTGCTCTTGGCCCAGGCATTACCCATACAGGACTCCTCGAGTCTTCACTTCTGCCTCCAGTGTATGAGCTTTCAACCCCTGTTTGTTTCAGAGATCTCTGCCAATAAATTGGTATAACTGGTAATTGGCTAAATTGCTCCCTCGCAGTCTGGGACATCAGTCACTCAGGTTGTTGGTGTTTCACATTTGGATGAGGTTTGAGTGTGATGGAGGTAGCTGGGGGTTATCCTTGAAACATTAATAGGTGTTACCAACCTTCTCTTGATCTTCGACAATTACAGCAATTGCAGGCCTTGTAAAGATGATGGTTTTGCTACCCAGACACAGGAAATCCTGTGTGTGTGCTTACCTTGCAGGCAGGTGAAGTCCCACAGATCAGAGTGTCAGGCTTTCCTTTTCTAGTCTTCTCTCACTCTCTACTGAGAGAGGGGAGGAAAGGATTTTAAATCCTCTTGGATCTTGGAAATAACGATCAGTTACTGCTGTTTCAAGTGATTTTGTTGAACTGTCTCTTGCAGAAAGAGCTTGACTAAAATGCTGTATTTTTTTATTTGTACTTCTGTGCTAGATGGTGGCCTGCAGAAGTTTGCCATCCGAAAAACGTTCCCCCAAATATCCAGAAAATGAAGCATGAAATCGGAGAATTTCCTGTGTTTTTCTTTGGTTCTAAGGATTACTATTGGACGCACCAAGCACGGGTGTTCCCTTACATGGAGGGAGACAGAGGGAGTAGATACCAAGGGATCAAAGGAATTGGAAAAGTCTTCAAAAATGGTACATAGCTGAAAGTAAACAAAAATAATCCTGGCATATGCATGCTTTGCTTTCTTCACACACAGCCTTGGGTTTTGAACATTTGTTTTACAATATTTAATTAAACAAATTTGTGGTGTCCTGAGCAGCAGTCGCTATTACTATCTTTGCATGAAAACATTATTTTCATGTCTTGTAAAAGACTGGGATCTAATTGGAATTATATACCATGATTTTTACTTTCTGGAAAGCTAAAAAAAAGACTGAGAGAGTAGACTCTCTAGGAGACTAAAAGAGGAGAATTTATACATGTGTTAAGAACATTAACACTCCAGAAGCATTGTTTGCAAGAAAATTGAATGATGGGACTAGGAAGCAGACAATGCTTTAACACACATGGGAATGAGCAAGTCAGTTTGGAGGGAGTAATCCTCTTTCTGGCATTTCCGTTGATGCTGCCATCTTTTTCAGCTTTGCAAGAAGCTGAAGCTCGATTTCGAGAAATAAAGCTACAGCGAGAAGCCAAAGAAACCCAGGAGAGTGAACGTAAACCTCCACCATACAAACATATTAAGGTAAAGTTTGAGGAAATGACACTGGGTACTCGAAGGTTTGAGCTGAGCAGTGCAATGGGGTCAGGTTGTAATGATGGTAACTGTGCTTTCACAGTCACGAGATGGTAAAATTTTGCTTTGGAAACATCTAGTGGTGCAAAACCAAATTAGCAACAACTGTGTAACTCTTACGACAAAATTAACTGTTCTACAGTCATATTTGAACTATTCTAATGTATTTTTCAGGTGAATAAACCTTGTGGTAAAGTGCAGATATACACTGCTGACATATCTGAGATTCCCAAGTGCAACTGCAAACCCACGGATGAAAACCCTTGTGGCTTTGATTCCGAGTGCCTCAATCGGATGCTGATGTACGAGTGTCACCCACAAGTTTGTCCGGCGGGAGAGCGGTGCCAGAACCAGTGCTTTACGAAGCGCCAGTACCCCGAGACAAAGATCATCAAAACTGATGGCAAAGGGTGGGGTCTGGTTGCCAAGAGGGACATCAAAAAGGTAGGAATTGTTCTTACCCGGCAGAGAATCGGTGACCTGCGATGCTGTTTGTGGGTTTGGGATATACTTCACTAGTGATACTCGGTGTCTTTCAGGGGGAGTTTGTGAATGAGTATGTGGGAGAGCTGATTGATGAAGAGGAATGTATGGCGAGAATCAAATATGCACATGAAAATGACATCACCCACTTCTATATGCTTACTATTGATAAGGTAGGGTGTTTGATTTTTTTTGCCATTATTTACTTATTTTGATCTCTTCTGTTGATCACCTTGGTAGGGCACTCTGCTACCTTTGACATAGCACAGTTTCATATATTCACAGCGTTGCATCTTCTGTGCCTGCTCTCTCCATTCTGTATGTACATAATGAATCTCCTTAGTTCTGTGTTATGTAATAAATTACATATTGAGGTCTCTAGGTTGCTTGAAATGAAGTACTGTATTTACCTGTACCTGTAAGTACAAAGTACTTACCTGCCTAGTCTTAAAATGAAGTGTGAAGCTTGGGGAAATAGTGTAGTGATACAGTGGAAGGAATTGCTGTTAGCAATACTTTTACTAAAATTTCAACAACAGAAAATAAAATTCTCCCTTGAGAGAAGGTGAAATAGAATTGTGAGGCTGTGTCCTATATAGGGCATTTAATCTTTTGTGCAGCCATCTGTCCCTTGCTTTGTTTATAACAAAACTAGGCATGTGCTTTTGTAGAAACTCTTTTCTGAAAGCTCTCTGTGTTAGTAGCCAGGCAGCCCTCCACAAATTGATTCCCAGCAAATTATTGCAGCACATTAATTAACGCATCAAAATAATTCAGCACCTGAGGTTCTATGCACACCTCTGAGTATTTTCTTCCTCAGGAGGGGGAGAAAGTGAAGAACCTGGGCAGCAGGAGTTACAGATTATCTATATTATATTGCTTCTGTCCCCAGACAGCTAGTTAGGAGATAAACAAGAGCTGGCTGCCAGTCCTGCATTTTTTTCAGTCCCAACCACCATTCTTTTTCCCAAGACTCTTGCTCTGCATTTCCACAGCTACTGTTTTCATTAGTCCTGTAACTGAGGAGTTCCTGCACAGGAGTTAATGCCACAAAATGATGAAACCACGTTTCTCTGAACACTTAAAAGTTTCTCACTCCTCTACTAGATTGACGTACAACATCAGCGTGTTAAATATCTGAACGTGTATTTGACTCTTACTGTAATTAATAAATGCTCATTGTGGGTCTATTTTGTCAAAACTGCCAATGCCATTATGAGGCTGAGGTGCCCATGCAGTGAAGTGTGTGCACACAGGCATGATAGTTGTACATGTGCATTATAAAAATGAGCTAGAAGGAAAACATAATAATACTTCATAAATAAGCAAAGCCTTCTCAAGCAGCTCTGAAAAGAAACAGAGTTCTGGCAATTTCAAGACTTTATTTGATGTTGTTAATGTTTGGTATATTTGGTGGAGATAGAAATTAAAAAGCAGTTGTGTGTAGGGCTGGAATGTTTTCAGCTTACCAAGAGCTTGTTTTTGTTTAAACTAGGCTGATTTGGGGAAAGAAATCTAGTGAGAAACTAGTAGTCTCTGGAAGTAATCACGCAATGACGTGGTAAATGCCATCAAGCACCATATTTGTAAATGCCTCACAGCTTTTTGAATGCAAAGTAAATGGTAAAGGGACTGAGTCTGAGTTTTGAGGCTTCTTGGAGGAGGGGGTTCCTTAACATGCCCACCACAATGCTCACAAGAACACTCATCCTGCCGTGTGGCTGTGATGGGTGCTGGGAAACGTGAGCTAGAGCACGAGTATTGCTTTGGGAGTGTCACATTCCAGGCCATGTGGGACACTACAGTTTCCAATACAACATGTACTGCCAGTTGGCTTGTGTGCTCTGGATAGCAACACCATGCCAGTTCTGAATGCAACTACTGAAATCAGTTGTAGATGGGTTTGGCTTTTTTTTGTGAGGGGGGAGAGAAAAAACATTCATCCTGTTGCTGGTTTGTTCTCCAGGACCGTATTATTGATGCTGGCCCCAAAGGAAACTATTCTCGGTTTATGAATCACAGCTGCCAACCAAATTGTGAAACTCTAAAGTGGACAGTGAATGGAGACACTCGTGTCGGGCTCTTTGCTGTGTGTGACATTCCTGCAGGTACATCAGCTCGGCTCAGCTTTGGTTTCATTCCCTAAGTTAAACCTTCTGTGCAGTTAGGAGTGGGACAGTCATGGTTTAACTGATTCAGTGCAAATATTTTTGTAGAGAACTCATCACACAGAGGAGATGCTTTGTGTTCTGCCTTTTACTCTAATGTTTCTTAATTGTGAGTCCCGTGGCTCCTTTTTTGTTGCTTGCTTCTAGGGCAAGTATCCTTAGTAAGTTTTTGTTTTGGAGCTCTCAAATGCATCTTTTCCATGATCATAATAAGCTTAAGGAGTGGATGTAGGAGGCTGTTTCAAAGTATCTGTGTTCTGGTTTGTGTACACGCATGCTCACACACATACACACCTATCTATAGCTGTATTTAGCTGGATGGATGCATAGGTATGTGTGTAGCACAGACACAAGCACAGTTTTGTGAAGTCAAATGAATTTATTTTAAAATGTAATTGCATAAGACATCATGCTATATGGGCATCTAGTTAATCATTGTCAGTGCTTATGAGCAGTAAAGAGAGGGAAAATCCTATGGCAATCCATCAACAAGTAAGTCCTAAACCAGCAGACAGATAGCAAAAGCTGTATTTGTTTGTAATAATTTTGATAGAATTTGTTACCTTGTCCTTTTCACACTCAGGGACAGAGCTGACTTTTAATTACAACCTTGACTGTCTGGGCAATGAAAAAACAGTCTGCAAATGTGGTGCCCCAAACTGCAGTGGATTTCTTGGGGACAGACCAAAGGCAAGTAATACATCAAGAGATTTTGACTGTCTTGTTGGGGGAAGGGTTGTAGAAGCTTCAAACTGACTAAGAATGTGCCTAACTGTAGTCAGTGAGATTATTCTGACATTCTAGGTTATATTTTCCCATCTAAACCTTAAAGCATGATTATTTTGTTAAGATTCATTTAAAAAAAATTAGTTGAACTGAAGAATAAAAAATGTGAGTTTGGAATGAGGAAAAAATGTTACCAGAGTATATCAAGAAATGATCTGTATGATTCCTGTCAGGTTAGTTTGAAGCCTGTAATCCAGCAGTTGATGGAGCTTCCTGAAGGGCTTGCTTAGGAGTGTGAGGGAAGGCACAAATACCACCTGTGGATGTTGAAAAGCTGCACCTTCCTGAGGTCCTTCACACTGCTCAGTACCAGCCACTTCAGAGGGTGTACTGGGAATCTTCAGAACCCACACAGCTGGTTTTTGTTAAGAGATGGACTTAAATGAGGTTTCACATAATCTTATGAACACTTACACAGACAACCACGAAGAAATTAAATATCACAGTTTAGTTTTATGGGGCTGTCTGCATTGGTAGATAGAATGAGCTAATTTTAAAGAGAGTAGATAGTGATTACTGGGGGTGAAAGGGAGAGAATGATGGTAGGGATGTTGAAAAATAATCCAAAATTTTATTATGATTTGGTGTAGGCGAGTTAAAGTGTAAGCAGCAGAATGTCAGATTGAAATAGGGATAAGGTTTGGTATATTCTTTCCATCATTAACTACAGTTCCTGAAGTTCTGCTGTCTGTTCCTCAAAGAGAAATGGAGGCAGGTTTTAGTAATTCCAGCATGAGTACTGACAACTGGAAGAGAAAAATGGATATTGAAGTGATTGGTGGTGCAAGTACATAATGAGGGCAAATTAGCCACAAGTAGACTAGAAATTGGAAGACCTTTTGTCAGTGACAAGAAATTGAAGGGGGTTTTGCAGTAGGAAGGTTCTGTAGGGAGAAGATCTGTTTTCAGGATGAAGGGTCAGTGTAGGTTTTTTGTCAACACAGATGAGCACGGTGAGGCACTGGGCAGGTCTGCCCCAAGTCAAGTTTTTGGCTGTGTGCATGGTCTGCCAGGTGTGCCAACAGCTTGGCTAAGTTGTGTAATGTTTTTCCTTTGCAAAACTGGCATTTACAGATTTTTGTCTTACTCTTTTAGAATTCTTCCACTAATGCCTCAGAAGAAAAAGGCAAAAAGACCAAAAAGAGAACACGGAGACGCAGAACGAAAAATGAAGGGAAGAAAGAATCTGAAGATGATTGTTTCCGTTGTGGTGATGGAGGCCAGCTGGTATTGTGTGACAGGAAATCTTGTACTAAAGCTTATCATCTCTCCTGTCTTGGTTTGGTGAAACGTCCTTTCGGTGAGTCAGCCCATGTCTTACACTTGCATAAATAACTTGTGCAGGTACCTCAGTTATTGCACTGAAACCTTGTCAGGATTGTCATCTTGAAAACATTGGGTTTGTATGGCAGGAACTTTGTTTGTGCATCGTGTGGGAGCAGCTCTTCTTGGATTTGAAGACAAAATGATGGCCTCCTCCTGCCTCTCTGGCACAACGAGGCATTTGTTTTACAAATGTAGGTAATTGAGTACCTCACCTGGGAAAGTTGATTTTATCTAAGAAATGCATGAAGCCCTTTGAGTTCAAGCCAGAAGAACAGCAGCACCTTCTGAAAGAAGGCAAGTAGGGAAATTAGGAGCAATTAACTGCATCAGATTGCAGTTCCAGATATCACAGGAGTTACCGGGTTCCAGTGAGCCGTATCAGGTGGGATATGAACAAGGGAAGCAGGCAAAGCCTGTTGTCCCAGAAACAAGTAAAACAAGGACTGGTAAAGTATGCTGGGGCGAAACAGCAGCTCTGAGTGAAGCACACCAGTCATCCCTGAGCAAAACTGGCAACAGACAGGGGACTGCTGTCAGAGTAGGCAGCAGCTGACCGGATGTTTGGATGCTCTACCAGCCTGCAAGTTCTGTAAAATGCTATTGAGTGAAGCCTGAGTCATTTCTGCTAGCTGGAGCTGATTGCTGGGTTTAAATGAGATTGTGTCAAGTCTGCTCCTTGCAGCTGCCAGCTGAGCTTTAGAAGCATGATGTAGCACTTTGAGTGTTGAGATCAGCCCCGGTAGTTGCTGTCATTTGCTTTGTCAAGAAAGTTGTGCCTTGTTCAGCTGCTACAACACAAAACTTCCTTAAGAGACGATGCCGTGTTTAACTCCCCACTAATGGGCTCTTTGGTTTTGATTGCAGGGAAGTGGGAGTGTCCTTGGCACCACTGTGATGTTTGTGGCAAACCTTCTGTTTCTTTTTGCCACTTCTGCCCAAACTCTTTCTGCAAGGAGCACCAAGACAGGACAGTACTAAATTCCATGTTGAATGGACAGCTATGCTGCTCTGAACATGTTCTCGGGGTGGATTCTGTTGAAACTCAGAAGACTGAGAAACCCCGCAAAAAACTGAACAAGTTCAAGCCTAGGAGAAAGAGGAACAGATGGATGAGAGCTGAATGCAAATAGTCATGGACTGCAGTTTCTACTGCTAACACTATCTTGTAGATAAGTTGTGAATATGACCAGGGAAGGACACAATTTTACATATATTCTGTAAAGGTTACAATGGGGGGGGGATTTTTTTGTTTTGTTTTTATAAATCCACTGAGCCAACCACAGCAGTCTTCTGCTGCTTCTGCACTGATAATGAACTGCATAGTTCAGCAAACTTCAGGACAAACCAAACTTACTACTCAGCATTACAGTTACACTTGAATTGTTACGAATGTAAAATGTTCCCTCCAAATACTTGCAGGTTGGAGGTAGGTTAAAATCAAACCAGGTAGGCGTAAACATAGTTTTTTTTGAGATAGTATTTGTCAACCAACAGATGTTTAAAATAGTATATCCTTGAAAGAAGTTGTTAGTTCTCAAGTCCTTTTGAGTAAGAAATGGCTTAGTCTGTGGTCCCAATGAGATTTGCTTGCCTTGTGTGTTTTTGAGCAAGTGCTTGAATGCCAGTCATGACCCAGGTGCGTCTCTCGCTGCAGCCACACACACAACAATTGGTTTGTGCTCTTCAAAAATGATTCTTAAGCAATCATGATCATAAATATCCTTCCACCAAGCAATGCGGTGCGTGGTGGGAAAGGCACACCCTGTACCAGAGAGAGGGAATCTTACTTAGTAAGAGATTTTTTTCTATACTGTTTTTTCCTGTATTTCATCCCAGCAAAATAGAAGTTACTTGATCTTGCAGAGCTGTGCAGGTCTGGACTTAAAGGGATGTTGTCTTGCAATTTAGGCCCAATACTCTAGGATTCTTGTGTCTTAATAAAAATAAATCTTAGAAAAGCTATTATTTGGAAAAGATTACTTGATTTTTTTTTTTTTCCTTAATGTCAGGTAAAATGCAGAGGCAAACTTTTCTTTGGAATGTTAGGAGTCCAAGCATTTCAGCTTTATGATAATGCAAGAAATGCCTAACAAGGAGCAAAACCACCCCCATGAATGAAACAGAAAGTGAAACTTGACTAAAGTGCAAAAACTAAATTCAAAACAATTAAGTAAAAGTGAAATAAATTTTTGAAGAAGTACGTTAAGAATTTTGATGTGAAATTTAGCCTGCCTGTTCTTTTGATAAAGTTTGTATAAAACTGGCTTCTTGACTTGACAGACTGAAATTTTCTGTTACATTTTTAGGAGCTCTGCTCTCGACTATCCTGTCACCACTGTGTTGTGTCAGCAAAGCTGTTTTGAATTCCTCACTCCCAGTAGCGTTAGGTTCTCACTAACAGTGAGATGAATACACAAGGCTTCGTATTGATGGAAATAATACCAGAACTAGGAAAAAACGGTAAAGAAAAACATCTTTGCCAGTTTTGTTCCCAGTGCATGTCCTTGGCGTGTGATTAGGCAGCGTTCCAAGCACGTTTTGAGTTGTGCCATTGTGACCCACCCTCCGTAAACACCACTTGCACCTCCGTGTCCATTTAGCCATTTGTGTATGTTCTAGCTTAGTTTGCCCTTAATAGTGCAGAAACTCTGTGTAGCCCTTTTGAAGATGAAGCCTTGCTATATCATGGAAGTGTATGGTTTTATTCCAAGGTGTTTCTTCAGGATTTGATATAGTTTTTGGAATTACAAAAATCCCCATTTATTCCTCACACATAAAAATTTTGGTTTTATTAGAAGATATTAATTGAAAGAGGTTGCCCTATGCTGCACACTTTGGTTTCTGTTTTGTGACCAAAATGCTTTGTTTTCTGAATCAGTTTTTATAAACACTGTTGGAAGGTTAATTTTTTTTTTCCAAATAATTTTGAAGAAATAGCACAGTTCAAAATCAGAGGAAGTGTTACATGTTTGCATTTTTTAAAATGGTATGCCAAGCCTTGCACTCAAGTTAAAATTCAAGATTCCTTAATTGATCTTGAGGGAAACTTTTTCTCTGCCATGGGACTGAAGAACAGTCCTGTGCCTAAAATGAAAACCAAAACATTATTATTATTATGGATGTTTCTCTGATATTGGGTTTCGAGGTTAGGAAAACAAGGTCAGGTAGTAAAGCAGAAATATTTTCCTCATTGCTTTAAAACAAAATGAAGGAATTTGATGTCATTGGGACCATTCTTTGAATACTATACCATGTAAGGAAGGCTTTGTAAGAATACCTTTAAATAAGTTATTATAAAATTGTTTCTTTACATTCCATTGCTTTTATAAATTGTTAATATTTTTTAGTTGTTTTGTTGCTTTTTCCTCTTCATGTGTAGGTGTAAGAGTTCTGTCACTCTGGAACAGCGATGCCCCAGGTCCTAAGAGGCAGATCCCCACTTCCAGAAGCCGCTGTCTCAGTTAGTGGCAGGCACTGCTGCAGTGACAGCACCCGTGGGTTTGGGCTGGGGCACGGAGCCCACAGCTCCCTGCCCCCTCTCCGGGGGCTCACAAGCACACTCAGCACGGCAGGATGCAGGACAGCCACCCCTTGTGTCTGTCTAGGGGACAGAGAGACTCTTGATGTTCACACAAACAGATCTGAGCCAGGGGCTGTTTGACCTTCTGCTTCCTTCTACCTCTCCCTGCTCTTCTCTGCTCCGCTCTCTGGGCCCACGGAGTTCTGCATCCCTGGGGCTGCAGACCAGGAGTTCGCTTGTGAGTTCCTAGGAGCTCATTCCTTCTGCTGGGCACCTCCTGTAGACGGATCTTGAGAAGGAATGTGGATCATATTCTCCCTTGATACATACTGGCCATGTAACCCTGTGAGCTCAGCTCAGGCACTCAGGTGGTGATCTGGGAGAGTTTTGGTTTCTGTACCAGGACAGGTGGGGTTTAGGTGCATTGTAATGAAGGCTTCTGTACCTTACTCTGCAGCCTGGGAAAACAGGCTAAAGTTTTGTTTAAAAAAGAAGACAAAAGAAAAGTTGTGACATTGTTTTCATTTTCCCACTGTTTAAATACAAGGTAAAACAATCCTTAAGACTTGAGCTTTCTCATGATGCAACTCAATACTTTTTAGCATTTGGCAACTTGAAGGATTTTCTGTTATAAATTAATCTAAACAACATCTAACTGTGGCATATTATGTGGCCTTAAATGATGTTCTTTGTGTCTTGCCCGTCAAAGTAGCAAAATGTCTTTCCTTTTCCAGCAAAAAGCTGATCCATGACAGCCAATTTCAGAATTTGTTGTTCTTTTATCACATGAGCAAGCATGGAAACAATTTTCAGTTGAGTATGTTAGATGTATTTTCATACAACCTAGGAAAAATAATCAAAGTAAATGTCTGTTTTGTTCAATAGCTTTGTGTTCATGGTCAGGTTTTAGGAGGTTTTTTATTTGAATTACGTGGAAAAGCAAAATATCTTGAAAGACATATTAATGGGATTTTTCCACATTGTTGAGTCTCATTATTCCATGTCTGACTGCTTGAAAAACTTCAATGTCTTATTAAATGTTGAATTCTATTCCTAGTTATTTAAGAAGTTGCTAAGTCTCGTTTGTAAAACAGCTCTACATGCTTATTTTGGCAGTATTTTTTTTTCTTTAAAGAAAAAAGTGAAATTGATACATACTAAGCAAGCATGGTTTGGCAGTGAGGGAACAGGGCTTTGTTCTCTCATAGGGAAAACTTACACTCCAGGCCTTCCTAAGAGACGCCCTGGAAATACTGTTTTACACTTCATGGAGGTGATAATGAGTGTGCTTTGGCTGGTTTTCACACTGTTGCTTATCACAGAAATGCTGACATTTCTTGCAGTCCAGTTTTTCCAGTGCTGCTCTGTGTTGCTCATGATTTTACAGGCTTTAGTGACACCGAGCTGGAGCTACCCAGCCCAGCCAGCACTGCTCCCTCGGGGTCCTTTTGCTGTCACAAGTGCTGGTCCTGCTTGGTCAGGTCTGAATTTGACTGTGGTTGGCTTTTTCAGACAGGTTCTTTTTGGGTCTGGTTTGGCTTCACGTGTGAAGTCTCCCATGTGTGGCAGCAGCTACATTTTTTTTAAAAAGCATTTCAGAGATCTGGTTTGATACTGGTGGCTTACAGTTCTGCTGAGATCACCTGGGGCTGTGCATCAGGACTGTGGCTCTCTGCTGCTCTCAGGCAAACCACAGCCTTGGGCCAGCTGAGAAACTCCATTGGGAGAGACTGCAGGGAGCTCTGCCCGTGCTGGGTGCTGGGCTGGGAGGTGGGGGAGGGTTGTAGGTACCATCCCTGGTGCTGCTGATCCAGATTAGAAGCACAGAATGGTTTGGGTTGGAAGGGACCTTAAAGACCATCCACTTCCAGCCCGCTGCCGTGGGCAGGGACACTTTCCCCTAGACCAGGTTTCTCCAAGCCTCGTCCAACATGGCCTTGAACACTTCCAGGCATGACGCAGACACAGCTGCTCTGGGCAACCTGTCTGACCACAGTGGCTGATGTGCCACTCTTCCACCCAGCTATTCGCCTGATATAGTTGAGAGAGATCAGGGAACTGATATATTTTATAATTTTTTTTAAACACTTTTAACACCTCCCCTGGGGAGAGGAGAATGAGCAGCTGAGGGCAGGAACCACTTAACCCCCCACAGCTGGGTTACTTCAGCTATCTCTGCTGCTGCAAGACTAAAGCGAGAAGTAACACCTGCTCCCACCTCTGTGCAGTCATTTAAAATCGCAGATCTTTTGATAGAGATTCTGTTTTTACTGGCAGTGGAGGGCTGGTGAAGCACAGCACTGACACAAAGGGTCACAGCTGGCTGGGCTGGGTTTACACAGCACCTGTGTGGGAATGTCCTGAATAAAGGAGAAAAGTATTTACTTGGGAAAGAAGCCAGGATTTGGAAGAGGAAGACCTTTCCCATCAGCCCAGTGCAGCAGAGCAGGGAGCTGGGCTGGTTCGTACAAGTAGCCACAACTCAAAAACTGAGTTTTATTTCCCAGCACTGATTTTAGCTATAGAAAATAGCTAAAATAGCTATATAGCAGAAACAGCAGAAATAGGTTGCTCGTGGTTAAACACCTTGCCCAGACCCACATCTGTGTTGCCCCAGGGGAAAGAGAGGCAGGTGGCTGCTGCTCATGGCCTGTGCTACCAGCCAGCATAGACTGGCTCTGTGTCCTCCGTGCCCCCGTACGTGGTGTGTCCTCCCGAGCCCCGGGGCAGCAACAGGGACTTCAAGGATCTCTTGTCATGCTTTTGCCGCCTTCTCAGAATTATTAGAAAGACAACAAGGATTCCACCTGGAAAGAAAGGCAGAGTAGTTATTCACAGATGGGAAGGTAAAGTGTCAGGTGATGCTTGCTCCAAGGCTTCTCAACTCAGGTATTCTCTTCTGGTAAAATAAGGGGTATTTTCTCCTACATATTCTGTCCCCCCAAAAGAAAAGGAGAAAAAAAAAAGGTTTCACAAACAGTAATAACATTTAACTTCAGCATTTCAGCTTAACTCTGGAAGCTTCAAGGAATAACGGCAACTTTTAATGAAATAATTCAGTAACTTTCTTCCCTACTCCCATTTACTCTCTGCTCTCTGGAACTATTTTCCACTTGGCATCTTATCCACTGCAGACCCCACCAAAAGGATCTTGCTGAGAAATTAGTTTGCTCTGTGCAGCACTTGCACTGAAGCACAAGAAGTAACTAACCTAGATTAACTCTGAGTCTAGACTGAGATCAGGGCTGTCAGGAAAAATTACTTTTGGATTGGGCATAGACATGGAAGTAATTGGCAAATCTCAAGTACTGCGACATTCTGTTCGTTTGTTTCTGGCAGAAGCATCATCAGAGAAAATTGATCTGAACAGAAGAGCACAAATCTGCCGCTGTGATGCAATATGGCCAGACAAATACGCCCCAGTTTCGGCTGTGTGAGCAGACAGTCTCATGGTAAACACTCGATCTGTGAGCCCAGCCGTGAAATACTCGTGTGGGCTGTTTCCTTTCTCCCTCTCTGCAGCAAGCTCTGGGAGAGGCAGGAATGCTGTTCCCTGACCCTCAGACTTGTTTATCACAAATGCTGGTTAATGGGCCATTGTGCCTCTCTGGACAGTCTTTTCATATACTTCAGTTTAATCTACTTTTTCAAATTAATACTCGCTTCAGATGGCATCTGTTTTGGCAGATTTTTGGACAACAGCCTAGCATGAGGGGATAGCTCCTCCACTGACCCCTTTCTCATGGCTCTAAGCCACAGCTTGTGAGAACAACCCTTGTCTGCTCCCACCAGGCACTGCAGCCCCATGGAGACAGCAGTCAGACAGTGCTGCTAGAGCTCCTCCAGACCCTGCTGTCCTTGTCTCCTCCGTGCATCCGTGGAGTCCCCTCCTCAGCTGCCAAGAGAGGAGTGTGATGAGAACGCTGCTGTCTTGGAGAAGCAGCTTTGCTCTGTGTGTGTCTTGTTCGCTGTGGGGAGTAACACATGCATTTAATCTCTCCTCTCGCTCCTTTTAACAACAGCGAGCCAAGTGGAGAATGGGCTGTCAGGAGGTACCTAAAATACACTTGAAACACAGAAACCATGAATATGAGGCTTGTTGGATATTCTTTATCCTCTGATGGCTTAGTCATCTCTATGACTTGGCTCTCTTGACACAGGATTTTCATCTCTGGTAGTATAAGTGGCACGTAGGGATTTCTCTTCATCTCTCTGGGCACAGGATACAAATTCCTCCTCCCAACTTCCCCATCTGCCCTTTCTGCAATCCATAGCAGTAACAGTTGCTCATTTTCATCATAACTCTCTGATTAAACCTCCTCCCAACTTCGATTAAAAACAAGAGGACTCTATTTTTCCCTTTTCTGAGACCAAAAATGCATATTCATTGTTTTGGAATGATTATTCATGGTGCAGCTTCCCAGCTGAAAAGCTCATCCACTCGTTAGCTTGCCCTAGTGAGCTAATTGACAGCAGGTGGCATCTGGAGGGATGCTCCCCACACTCGGCAGGTTCAGTCTTTCATTCTGTTGGTTACAAGGTACATCATGGCATCAATACAACCAGCACTGCATGAGCCAGCAGCTCCCCGTCCTGCTGGATGCTGTGCCATGACTTAAGGCGGGAATGCTTGCAGGAGATGGAAGTCTCATACCACAAGGAAATTTTTCCTACTTTTGTGTGGCCAAGGAATCCGTGTTTGAGGGTCCATACACACCCCTGCTTCCCAGAGACAAACAAGCATTCAGCACTGTGCCACCTTCCTTCAGAGCGAGGGGAAGGACTATCATGGCATTGAAAGCAGCCAGAAGGACTTATATTAGAAATCCAGCTTTCCAGAAACACAAAATATACCACCCAGAGAATGCTTGGTTTAACTGTGGAGAGGTGTCTGGTTTTACCAGAGGACAGAGAGGACCCAGACTCACCTGCTGAGAAGGTGGCCAGGACAATGACCGTGGCAGGGGTCAGCTGGCAGGAGTCCTCCACCTTGTACAGGAAGAGCTCCATGCAGTAGGTGGGCTCCATGCTGCCCCTGGGGCAGAAGGCATCAGGAGGGCACTTGATGGGGTTCACATCTGGGCTCTGCCCAAGAGAAGAAGTAACTCAGCACCAACAAACTGCAGAAGGTAACCAGGGCAAAGGGAGGTGACACTTTAGCATTGGGGAAAAAAAATAAATAAATGAATCTGCCATTATTAAATTCAGCCTTGTCTGCCCCTGCAATGTTAGTGTATGGGGAAGAGCAGAAGGTGTCATTACACAGCAAGTCCATACATCAAACCCCCTCATTAATGCACACACCATCCCCTCATGGTCCAGTCGGAGCAGGCAGCTCCAGGCTCAAAGCCACACTCCTGGAGTCAATTTTAACCATCTCCCTGCATCAGAGCCCTGTCTATGTTTAAAAGAAAAGAAGCTCAGATTACAAAAAAAAAAAAAAAAAACAAACAAAACAAAAAAAGTGTTAATTGAAGTGTATTTAGCTTGTCCTGGGACAACTCTGTGGTTAACACAGGCTGCCCCCAGCTGAAGGACTCACAGGGCAGTAGTGGTTTTCTGGGCACAGGTCACAGCTCTCCTTGCCCCGCTGTAATTGGTACTCTCCTGTCCTGCAGGCCTTGCATCTGTTGTCACTGGGACCTTTGAATGTACCTAAATAGCAAATAAGCACACAATTACGGTCTGGGACTAGACCCCAGGACCTTTGTAATTGCAAATGGATGAATCAGCTTTCAAAGCCACAGGGAGAAAGAGCATTAAGTGCTCATGTGCATAACAAAAGCTGAGCCTGGACTTTGGTCCTGGTTCGGTGGCAAAGGGTCAGAACAGAACCAACAGGGACAGAGGGACTAAAGAATATTTGGGGTTAGACCTTGGCAAATAGAGTAGTGTGAGTAGGAGTTCGTGGGAGAGGGGTTTAGTAGTGAGCTCTGGCTTTAATGCAGAGGGAAGATGGCAGCTGGAGGTCAGCAGTGTTTCATCCTCTCCAATGCTGGATTCAAACACCTTTTCCAGCTGTTTGAAACTTGCTGAGCAGACTTCAAAGCACAGCTCAGTTTCCCGAGCTTTGTGGGAGAGACAGGTCACAGAAGTTCCAAGTCTCCAAGCGGTAAATGCTTTCCTGCATGTTTAAAATGCAGCTTGGTGGCGAGAAACCCCTGGCGCTGTGTCCAGACTGGAGGCTGCTCACTGCCATGGGGGTGGCTGGAGTGCTCTGCCCGAGCTCTGCCCAGCTGCTGCGGGCTCACCTGCTGCAGCCCGGTGTTGTTCCAGACAGCACAGGAAGGAGCAGGGCCATGTCCCTCACATCCCCTCCCCGTGTCCCTTCGCCCCAGGCTGCCCCTGCAGAGCATCCCTGTCTCTGAGAGCAAGGCTGTGCTTTCCTCAGCAAAGCCACCACCACCGATGAAGATGCTTTTTGCTGGAACTGTCACCCAGCTGTGGATTTGGGCTCCCTGGCATGCCAGGGACCAGCACGCCTCCGAGCCATTAACCAGCCTGGCAGGAAGGTCTGGCACAGGCACAGCCTCCTCCAGCACCCAGCCCAACCAGCCCAGCACTATCCCTCACTGCCAGGGCACAGCTCTGCTCTGCAGGGGACCTGCCGCCTCTGGGTCGAATGAGACAAGGCTGGAATGAGCCTGTGGAGCTGTGTGATCCCAGCGGGGCACAGCCTCCCCTCCCGGCTGCAGTTACCTGGCGGGCAGGACTCGCACCCCTCCGACGCCTCCCGAGGAGCCTCTTGCCCCGCGGGGCAGGGCAGGCAGGCCGAGCAGCTGGTGGTGCTGGGAGGGGAGACGAGGCAGGACACGCTGTAGGATGAGCACTTCCAAGACCAGCCCAGCCCACCAAAGCCAGCTCTTACAAGCTAGAGTCGCCAGGGTCAACCACACCAACCAGGAACTTTTGCCATTTTGTCGGTGTCTGTCTCCAGTGCAGTTCCTCACACAGAATCACAGAATGGTTTGGGTTGGAAAGGACCTTAAAGATCATCTCCTTCCAACCCCCATGCCATGGTCAGGGACACTTGACCAGGTTGCTCAAAGCCCCATCCAGCCTGGCCCATCCAGCACGTCAGATTAGGGCTGGGTGCATGGTGGCATTTCTGTCCTCCCTTTGGTTGCTGATTTGTATGAAACTCATATGAACTCACCGTGCCTTAGCAAACTTGGCTGGAACTGGTTAGAACTGGGCTGGACCTGCGATACAGCCGGGTAAGCCCAGGGTCCAGTCCTGTGGCCATTTCACCAGGGTTCAGCAGAGATCTGCTGCATAACATGGGACAAAGGAGCTCGAGGGAGGTCAGAAGGAAGGTGAGTATCCATGTGCCAGTTCACTTTGGACGTGAACACCCCAACCTCTGTGCAGCAATCCCTAACACAGTAGGTCAGGGGTCATCATGAGGTACCACCAGCACCTCTGGAATGCAGGAAGGGGGAGGTGGGTTGTGAGCTGATGCTCTGCCACCTCATCCCAGGGTCCCTCCACATGCAGCCAGGATCCTCCCCTCATCGTACCATCCCTCTCTCACCGGGGACAGCACCAATGTCCCTGCAGCTGAAATGGCAGGTGACTTGTCTTTGGGCACTACACTGGTGGTTCCAGCTCAGTGGCTAAAAGAAACCCCCCCTCCCTGTCCACCTGAGATCCAGCACCCCAGGAGGCTCCTTACTTGCAAAATGATCCCGGCCAGCAAGGCAGACAAAAAGCTGCATTTTGCTTGGAGCTAAAATAGCCTGAAAAAGAGAAGAGTAAGGCTTCAGGGTCTTGTCTCCATATCTCTGCCCCATATCGTTGTGTATTTGCTCATGTCCATTTTACAAGCAACCAAACAGCTCCCCACAACACGCTTCAGGTGGCATTTCAGGGGTTAATTTAGGATATTTGGGGTTATATTTATTAAAAGCTCTGAAAGAGCAATGGAAGTTCCCTGCTGCCCTCTGCCATGTTGAGGTATGCATGGAGGGCTCAGGCAGGTTCCCCTGGTGTCACATCTCACATCACTCAAAACCACACCAAGGAGACCCCTGTCACCCTTCCCAGCACCACAGGCTGAACTGGAATGAAGCTGGAATAGGTGATCCCAGTGCCAACTCCCAAGTTATTCAGCTTGGAGCAGGTCTCTGGCCAGGGGAAACCCCTCTGGTCACCTCAGCCCTTCCAGGCCTTCCCCCACCCCAAGAAGTCTGGGGTGCATCTTCTTCCCTGCAAAAGGAAGGACACAAGACCCACCAGCCAGGATGGCTCTGCTGGTGCAACAAGCCTTCCCTCCCTGCAGCAGGAGGACCAGGACAGGCAGAAGGTCATGTACAGACCCTTCCCAAAGCACAACAAAGAGTGAAGTTCCCCAGAGTGCCCAGGGTGTGGGCAGGGGCCAGCAGGACCCAACCTGTGAGTCCCACCACGCCAACAGGAAAGCTGAGAGCAGCACTTGGGAATTCAGGTGGGTTTGGAAGGTGCCTGATGATGCACAACATGGTCACTGCCCACACGGGACAGAGTTAAGGTTCAGAGAGGAGCTGGACGTGGTGTGGGTAAGATCTGCCTCAAACCTAGACTTGCACCAGGCAGCAGAGGCTGCAGCAGAGCAGGGTGAAACTAAACCCACCTCCCCTCTCCCTGCAAGGAAAAAGGAACTTCTTACATTTATACTTGCAGGATTTAGGGGCCACCCCCACAGACTCCCCTGTTGTCTGACACTGTTCAAGTCTGCTGAGTAAAGGGAGTGACAGACCCCATCGCTGTCACCAGCCCGATTTTGTTCCTCCCAAACTCAGCAAGTGACAGCCAAGGTTTGGGTACAGCCCAGCAGCTCGGTGGGCGGATTTTCAAAGGAACAGTTGTGCATGTTCAAGCAGGACCCCATTTGGGTGCAGAAGAGCTGCTGCACTGCATGTGTTAATTAGGTTTTTGCATAAGTGCGTGCTGTTCTCTTCTGCACATGCTGTTACCCCTCTGCAAACACATTGTACCAGGCTTGAGTGGCATTAGCCAGGTGCAATGCAGCTCCCTGAAACCCCAGTTTTAATGTGTGGGAAATAAGGAGAGTATTACACTTAATATTCAGACTGCAGAAGGTTGCCTAAATAAAAACCAAGATGGTTTAGACTCATTTTTGCTATCAGAAATAGAGAATATTTTATTTTCCTGACAATGCTTCCCCTTTGTGCTAAAACTGAATTTCATAAACCTTTTTTCCCAACTTTCATTGCAGTGTTAGCATTAACTTGTTGCAAAAACAAGCATGGCAGAGATCTGCTCTTTTCACTTTAATAACAACAGAACAGGGAAGAGATCTGCTGGGCTATTTTTAGCCTGTTTACCCTTCAGTGCTTTTAAGTTACCTGGTAATTGCATCTGGCCCTGGGAAAAAGCATCATGTGATGAAAATGCATTTGGGTTGAACACAGACCGAAGCCTACCTCGCTCACAGGCTCTGCAGGCTGCAGCCCCAGACTCATCAGCAAAATGTCCAGGCGGGCAGGGAAGGCACACGGTGCTCCTTGGGAAGCTGGGAGGGAAGGGAGCAGAGTGGAACACGATTTTAGGTCACCCAAGCCTCTATCCACTTGGAGAAGAGAGAGCAGAGCACGACACTGACAAGTCTAGAAATAGATCAATTATAAAGAAGGAGTTTGGGTGATCAGTTTGAACTCACCTGAATGTTAAAGATCCACTAAAAAACTAAAGTTTTCTGTATTATTAACATTACAGATGCCCTGTGCCTGTGGGCTATATGAAAAGGGACCATCTGAATTGAAGGTCTTGAAAAATTCATTGTGGTCAGGCTTAAAACCTCTGTCTTAAAGTCAGACTCTTAAATACACTCTTGAAAATGGAATAGGGAAGGTGTTTGCTGTTCAGCATCCATCAGCGATTTCAAAAGGAGCTGCTCCATTGTTGGGAAGGAGGAGCTGAAAAAAGGACCTAAACCACAGGCAGTGATGTGTGAGAGCCCTGACCTTAAATAGCAGGGACTGGGGGAAAAGGGAGGCAATATGTCAGACCTCCAGGAGGAGGGGGAGGAAATGAGGGAAAGGCAGGAAAAGAGGAAGCTTTTACATTCATCACTAACAGAGCCAAATCCCCCTCAACAAGTATGTGGGTATAAGAATTTGATTACAGAGATACTTTGGAGAAAAACAAGGACATGCTCGTTAATTCCTTCAGAAACTCCAGGGCTGAGTGAGATTTGCAGAAAAAAAACCAAAAAAACCCCCCAAAAATCAACTGGAAACACAACAAATGCTTTGCTGAAAACAAACCAACGCAGGGCCTGCGCCAGCCAGAGCTGCTCAAAGCTGCGGGGAGGCCAAATTCTCCAAATACCACAGAAATGTTAAATGGTCCTTCCGAAGCCCTGAGGCCCAGGCAGCCACCAGGAGATGGCCATGCACACACTGCACCCCCCGGTCCCCTCCAGATCCCCCCACTTCTGGTCCCTGCTCTGGCACACACCAACCCAGCGCTGCTGCCTGACCCTCTCTGGTCCCTGGCCCTCTCCCACATCCCACCAGCAGCAGCTGTGTGTGCCCTGGAGGCTGCTCCTGACCGTCTTTTTAAAGCAATTTGGGGTGCATTCCTAAGGCAGGTCCTCACAGCACAAACTGCAAGAGAGAGGAGCACAGAGAAAGATCCTGCTGGCACCTCAAACTCAGGGGCTGCTGCAAACAAACTGCACTGTCAGGTCACTCTTCCTACAGCCAGATTTTGTTCCTGTTCCCCAGAACTGATCCAAATGGAGCTGCTCTGCAATGGACACAATCCTGGGAGGCTCTGGCCACCCCTCCTGTCCCTGCCACCACACAAAGGACACAGCCCACTGTTTGCAGATGTGGATACAGCAAGGGAAAATCCGACAGAAATGGAGAGAGCAGCACATCCACATGTCCCCGCAGCCAGAGGACACTTGTACAGCATCCCTGGATGAGACAGCCTGGTGGAATTGCAAGACTGGGCTCCTGGCTGGGATGTCTTGTCAGCTTTTCCACACTCTTTCAGCTGAGGGTATTGCTTTAGATGCCACTGACTTAAATGTAATGAGATGCCTTGGGGGCAAGAAAACAGGGAGTAAGAAAGTAATTGGGCAAAGCAGGGAGATGGAGCCCGTTGGACAGACATTTCCTAGAGAAAAGCTGCAGAGATGAACCCACACCTCACTCCCAAGAGTGTCCCCATCACAAAACAACATGTTCCCTCAGCGCAGACAAAAGACACGGGGGTAAAAAAGGGAAGCCCACAGAGGGACAACCCTCAGCACAAGGATATCCACACCAAGGTTTCCTGACCAGGAGAATTTAGCCTCTGGGAAACAACCCTTGCAGCACTTTTCCTACAGCTCAAAGGAAGAGATTTTTCCGGCTGGGAAGTGTTTTGTGGCATCCAGTCCCCACGCCCAGGGGCTCAGTCACTCACCTGGTGTAATACCCCTGTGGGCAGGGCAGGCAGGATGGCTGCCCACTTTGGGGCTGGTAGTGGCCAGGTGGGCAGGGGCTGCAGGCACCGGGGTCTGTGCACGAGCCCCCCGCGCAGCACGAGCAGCTCAAGGTGCCTAAATTGGAACAAAAACTCAGGATCAGGACTGCAAGACTTGACTGAAACCCCTGTGTCTGCTAGGACAGGTCACTGCCACAAAGGCAGAAGCTTTGGGATGCAGTTCCTCTGGCAAGGCACTTATAAAGGGTAGAAACTGCAATGTTCATGCTAATTATGCTGCTGTCCACCGTTAGCAAGATGCAGAACAGCCATAAGATGATCTAAGGAGTCAAGGCTATCAGTGTGGATCCCCAATAATTAAGCTGACTGCTTTTTCCGTCTTTAATTTGAGGGGCCAGGAAAGTTTTCTTTATTTTCCCTCCAACACACAAAAAAAAAGAGACAAAAAAAAACCAAACCAAAAAAGAAACCAATATACTTCTTTAGATTACTGATAATTTAAGCTTGTAGGAAGCAGAACTGATGAACAAAGCCTCAGAGTCGAGGATCTGCCTTAAGCAGCAACAGCTTTTCTTTGAGCACAGGTACCATGGCATTCCCAGCAGGAAAGTTCTGCCCCTCTCTGCTCCACAAAACTAATCCCAGCCATGCAGAGGAATTGGGTGGGATTTACTGCAGCTGCACACACCAGAACTGCCATCCCCCTGCTTGCCCAAGACAGTCCTGGCAGCTGCACCACCAACACAGGCAAGAGGAAAAGGCCCTGTAAAAGAAGATCCTGCACAGAAGGGAGGTGGGACTTCACTACTGTCCTCTGCAGATTCACTCTAAAGCATCAGAGCTACTTTTTCCCCTTTTTTAAAGTGCCCTGCAGTGCAGGGAATAAGCAAAAAGTACGTGGCTTGTATTTTGGAGAAATTTTTTTTTTTTTGAGATTTTTTTTTTGTGGGATGGGGTGGTGGTGTTTGAAATCAAAACCCAACCCCGTTACAACATCAATGACTTCTGGGAAAGGTGATATTATGCACTGCTGACCACAACAGAGGTTGATCAAGTGTTTTCTCAAGGCCATGGGAAAAGGCTGTCTCTATAGCAGAGATTCTCTTTCAAACATTCAAGACAGCTGGAAATTGACCTTGTAGTTGGCCCTGGACCCAAAATGATGTTCTTCTGCCAATAAATCAAACTGCACTTGTGTTACACTTTGTGCCACAATCCCACTGCTTTGTCACCCCACTGGGGAAGCCTCAGGAAGACCAAAGCACAGCACACGGCCAGGAAAGACCAAGTCTTTGATTTCAGAAGGGTGGAATGAATTAACTCCCCCTCCTGCTGCCTGTCCAAGCTTCCAACACAAGAACGAGTGCTGGCTTCACCTCCCCTGACAAATCCCTTTCCCCTCTAACACAGAAGCCGGGAGCAGGGACTCTTACCTTGGATGGGGACTGTCCCTGGGGGGCAGCGGGCACAGGCTGTCACATTCACGCCGCTGGAGGAGCAGTTGGAGGGCTGGGGGGTGGTGGGGAGCGGAGCTGCCGACGGGACCCCAGGGGATGTGGTCGCTCCTGGAGGGGACGCTGGGGCACTGCTGGATGTGGCCGTCAGTCCTGCAGATGCTTGAGAGGCAGCCGTGCTGCCAGAGGTGGGGACGGTCCCCATGGTGGTGGGCAGAATCTGGGCAAGGGTTTTTGTGCTTGGATCAGCAGATGGAGCTGCTGTGGATGCAGCAGGGTTTGCAGGGGTTGGTGTCAGTCCAGCTGAGGGTGTTGCAGGAGCAGCTGGGGGAGCAGAGGCCACAGCAGTGGTTGCACTGGGCGGTGCTGGGGTTGATGCAATGGGGACCTCGGTGCTGGTTGCACGGGGGGCTGCTGGGGTAGATGCAATTGGGACCTCGGTGCTGGTTGCACTGGGGGCTGCTGGGGTTGATAAAATGGGAACCCCGGTGCTGGTTGCACTGGGAGGTGCTGGGGTTGATGAAATGGGGGCTTCAGTGCTGGTTGTCTGGCCTAAGGCAATACCTAAGAGAAGGAAAAACATATTAGTGGCCCTGTTATTGCTCTCCCATTGATGGCTTCCCATTTAGGTCTTTATCACCTGCTTAAACCATTATCCTTGTTTGATGTCCAGGAACTCCTGTCTGCTGTGTTCCACTACAGAGCAAGGACCTGGGGCAGCATCTGAGAATGTCTGGCATATGAGAGACTTACCAAGGAAATAAATTAATGGGTGCATGAGGCCACGACTAAGTAGATGCCGATGTCCAGGAGGTCTGACTCTCCCAGATAAAAGCGTGTGAGAATTGCTTGAAACAGTCAGTTTTGCTAGCTCCTTGAGACTGTTTGCCCTAAGATCTCATGACAATCTGATTTAAGATGCTTGTCAAGTAGCTGCTTTATGCCATCTCCCTTAAACAGATCAGCCAAGAAAAGTCAGGGGCTCAGGATTTTTTTAAGCTGTTCTGGTGGTACATCCAGTACCCAGAAGGGAACTTGCAGGCCAAGACTTGCTTTAATTCTGAAATCCCTCCTCAGAGTGAGGATTGCTGAAATCTGTACAGAAAGGAAGTATTGCTGCAGCTCAGGCTGTTTTGCTGTGACACATGGTGGACTGGAACATCATCTGCTGATGGAAGTCATCCCTTGGCACAGGCATGGGCAATGTCCTCCAGTTTCTAACAGAGGAGAGACCCACGGAACTAAGCATGGAAAGCAGCAGGTTATTGTTAGTTAGCAGTGTTGTACTAAGCAAAGGAAGAAAAGCAACACCAAAAGAGGCAGCTCCTGCCACAGCAGCTGTGCCACCAGCTGGGTTCAGGAACTCAGGGCAGGGATTTACTCAACATTTACTGCAACTTCTGAAAACACCCAAGCTTATACAGCAGCAGTAGGCAACTGGAGCTGATACTGTGGGGTGTAAATGCTCCTCCAAGCAGCACACACCTGCTAAGCCCCCCTGGCAATCCATGCCCATGATTTAGAAAACAAAAGGAGCCCTAAGAAATTAGTTTATGGGTTTCAAGGAGGTCAAAGAGTGCAGCTGACACCTGACAGTGGGAGGTAGGTGAGGAAGGACACAGGCAGGGTGACAAGAGGGGTGACAGCACAAGCTGTCAGGTGTCAGACCCACATCCCTTTTCCCCAGCCCTGCTTCACCCCCAGCCTTTAACTTCTCTCCCAATTTTGTCCCCACCACACAAGGCCAGGCACTGTGGGTGCCAGGGCTCAGCAGTACCATGGGGTGAACATCAACATGCAGAGCAAGCTGATGGCAGCTCCAGTTAAAGCTCTGCACCAGGATCAGGACAGTGGATAAAAGAGTCTTTATAAGGTTGTGATCACATGGGGACAGTTTGCTGGGAGTGCTCCCTCCTGTTGTTGACTGCCTGCTTTGTGCTTCACCAAGGGCCAAAACCCATTTGGTGTAACTACTGAGTAAAGCAGATGAGCACCCAGCCATCTGGGCCACTGCCCACATTTTACAGAATTTACAGAATAGTCTGAGTTGAAGAGACCCAGAGGATGATGGACTCCAGCTCTTAAGTGAATGGCCCATATGTGGATCAAACCCACAACCTTGGCATTATTAGCACTGTGTTCTGACCATCTGAGCCAAATCTCAATTCCTTGCTGTTGTCCTAAAACAGAGACACCAAATCTAACAGTGATAATTTTGTAACATGCTGGTTTGCCCCAGGCTCAAATCCAAGGGACAGAGGTGCCAGCACTGGTCCAAGGCAGGGAGAGCACCTCCACAGTGCCCACACAGGACACTGCTACTGCGGCCATGCCTCCACCCAGAACCAAGATGCGCAATTCCCCTCATCCAACTCCACTGCCTTAAGGGCTGAAAGCCACTCCGCTGCTCTTTCCTCGCCTCTGGCAACAAAGTGAGTCAGTCCTGAGATCCATTAAAGTAATCTTAAAGTAAACACTTGCAGTAAGTCAAGGGCGCTGTCGAATTCTCCTGGGAAAACCTCTCAGAAGGACCTCTGAGATCAAAGTCTGGTCTCCCACAGCTCCCTCCTGCCCCCAACAGCTCAGCTCTGCCAGCCAGAGACACTGCTGAGGTTTCAACACCTTGGACTGCCCACAGCTGGATGCATTTTGTTGTTGTTGGGGTTTTTTAGTTGAATATATGTTTCATTGGTTGGTTGGTTGGTTTACTGTAAAATGGTGGTGTTGTTAAGAGGAATTTTTAAAAATGGAAAATAGTTTTCTACAACATGCTACTAAAATAGTAGAGTTGTTTTCAAAACTTCTGTAGCCATCAATCACCTTTGGTAGCCAGTACTTCTCAATAATTTAAACAATTTCTGGAGAAAAAAGAAGTCAGCAACTGAAAAAAAAATAGTTTTGAGCACCTAGTAAAGTGTTTGTGTAGTTTACCAGTTATAGTCAGTCACAGGTGTGAAAAACCAATACTCAAACAACCTCAGCTTCAGCAGACAAACCATTTTCTCTCCTGCACTTACACTGTCTATGTCATGGAACAGTGATTTTGCTTTCTAGAACCTCTTTTTTTTTAAGGAGCACTGTGAATCACCCGAAGTATCTCCAGGGAAACTTGAAGGATGTGTTATTTTGCGTGTGATGCCTTGGTACGAACAAGAGCCTTGAGGATGTCAGGGGAGGATACAGAGCTGATCTTTCCCAACCTACCAGCAGGGATCCCGTTCCTTGGGGTTTAAGATAAAGCCTCTGCAAATCCTCAATATGCAGAGTTATACAGCTCTATCTCTCCTTTCCTTTTTCCTTGTAAAAGCAAATTTCTGTATTTACCGTATGCACCCCACTTCCAACGCTGCCTGTCTTTCAACACTCATTTCCTCCCCTGCCTTCCCCCAGCCCTGCCCACTGCCGCACTCCCGTCGGCAAAGCCCAGGCCTCCCACAATCCCATTATGGCTTTACCCCACCTCTGTGCTCAGGCAGTAAAGAGAAACCCTGTGTTGGGAGGACTTACCTGTGAAACACACCATGGTTAAGCTCCACAGCAGAGGACAGGGCCAGGCACTCATTTTTCCCTGAGGAGTAACACAGCCTGTCAAAAGGCAAGATCAGCAGCTAACGCCCTCACCCAGCTGCTCATTCTCCTCCGCTTTTGTGCCCAATTTTGTCACCTGACTCTGATCATGCGGCTCCGTCAAGTCAACTTCTCCCCAACAAAGGGGGGTTTATGTTCGGAGACTGCAACAGGTCTTAAGATGATCCGGCCTCCTCAGAGCAGAGCACACGCCAGGCACCCAGACGGGCAGATGTCCCCTCACAGCAGCGCAGAAATCCGTGCGAGAGGAGCTTTCTGGGGGAAGTGATGGGCTCGCGGGGAGGAACGGGCAAGGCAGCATGGGAACTCGGCCTGGCTGCGGGCCAGCCCCCCGTGACCTCGTCAAGGGAGAGGATTTCATTTTTTAGACACGCAAGATTTCCTGAAAGAAGAGAAACAAGAAAAACAACCCCAGAAGAGTCCCCATTTTAACTGAGGCCAACCATGCTGTAACCAGAACGCAGCCTCTGGTGAGCACTGAGCTTTCCCAACCAGCATTTCACTTCCCCTCCCTCCCCCATTGCCCCCAAGGTGTCCAACTTGATGCATCAAGTTGTTATCAGGATCAAGCTCAAGGATCCCAGTGATGATGATTTTGAGGTGAGGGCATTAAGTTTAACGAGGCCCCACCCCATTTTCCATGTGTTCCAGTCTCTGTACTGCTTGCTGGGCCACCTGAGGACACAGATGTCCCCATGTTTTCCTCACCTTGCAGCCCTGCTTTGAAAGATCCCCCCTTTCCCTCTGCCCCTGCTGTTTAGCAATCAGCATTGCCAAGCCCCCATTGTGAGAGGATTTCCTTTAGCATTCAGCTGAATGCCACGTCTCACATGTGACATCTTCACCCAAATTGAGGGAACGGAGAGCTACTCATACAGGATTGTGAATGCTCCACATGCAGGCCCCCCAGCTGCACATTCAGTGAGATCAGGCACTGTCATGCACTGCTCATGTCCTCTGCACTCCAGGATCCTCAACAGGACCCAACATGATGAGCCAAAACTAGCCTGCTCTAACGCAAACCCTCAGGCTTTCCTCACAGTGGCCCAGGTAGGGTCATTGTGGGACCAGGGACACTGTCTTGTCCTCCTGTCTCTGGCAGTGACAGTCTGCCTAACTACCCTGCTTCATGGTAGCTGCACAGAGACAGGGCAGCCTCCTCTACTCTGGCATCACCAGTTTGGGTGGGTGCAGGTCAGGCAGTGACCAGCTGGCTTCCAACACTGTCAGATAGAACCTTAACCTGAACTGATCACTGCCAAAGTGATCACAAGCACGACATCAGGCTCAAGGACTCGGCCCTGGCAGCCCCTCACAGAGATGCTGCCCAGTGGCTCTGGGCAAGGCAGGGGTGGGTAGAGGGCTGCCCCTTCCCTGCAGACAGGAGAGCTCTCAACGTGACATTGCTCAGCTTGGCTTTACAGGTTTTACAGGTCTCTGCACAGGATGTTTGATCTCAGCCTGTGTAAGGAACCTCTTCCACCCAGACCTGTGCAGGGCCGTCCGCTCTCCAGTGGGCTCTGGCTCTGCAGTGAGGGACAACTTCTGCAGAAGCAGCATTTGCAGGATGGAGCAGCTCTGTGCACTGGTAAAACACTGCCAGCAATTACCCAGTGAGATTTATCCTGCTACGGGAGCTGGCAGCAGATCAGGCCCCTCCATCCCACAAGCTGCACCCCTGGTTAGCAGGGAGCTTTCCCACACTCCCCAGTCCCAGAACCAAGTCACATGTTTGCTGAGCAGCTACTGCACACACGTACACACTGGAAAAGCAATTCAGAACTGGATGGGGCAGCACTTTCACTGTGAGTTTCAGCCTAGCACATGGAAGAGAAAGGGAAATTGTCCTCTCAGAGCTCCCTTTCTGGATGAGCTACCACCAGAGCCCAGGTGAGAGATGAGGCAGGCTGCTTTCCTCTCAACTGTTTTAGCAACCAGGCAAGCTGGAAATACACTTCTGACAAGGAAAGTCTAATGCCACTTCAGGGCAGAAAAGTACAAACAGACAAATTCATAAACTCCTGATGTGCCTGGGCCTGTCTCCATTGAGATGAAATGCTTTTGCTAGCTGGTTCACAGAGAATAAAAAGCAGTGTCATGGTTTATCAAAAGCAATGTCCTAGGCTGGCACAGGGCCCTCTTCTTGTCAGTTCTGTTGTTCTTCCATAGCTGGCAGACCTTGTGTCCCCAAATAAACCAGACAGTGCCCTCCACCCTCAGAGCTTACAGGGCAGAGGCAGAAGCAGTGACATTTTCCCAAGAATGTGGGACCCTGTTCAAACACTCCAGCAGTCTGTGCCAACTCCCAGGCCTTGCCCAGCCTGGGGAGGACAGCTCTTGTCCAAGGCTGCCCAGATCCACCCAAGCCGAGCAAGCAGAGGATGTGCCATTAGACGTTTCATCTGCTGAGGGCAGACTTAGATTTCTGAGCTTCCCAGGTTTGCAAACCCAAGGGCCACCACAGGGCTCTGCATTAGCTGTCTGCAAGGCAGCTGGGTGTTAGACATCTGAGTGATCTGTCTGTTTACAAGGAGAGCTACCTGCTTAACAAGAAACACCGAGCAGGAAGACTCCCAAACACCAGCCCTCATTGCAGTGTCACATGTGACCTGCCACTGCCTCAGCTTTTGTCAGCTGGGCTGTGACAGTAAGTGCTGTGGGCATGAAAAGCCCCAGGTGAGCTCCCACCTGCAGTGGGGACAGTGCAAAGGAGAGAGCTTGAGCTGACAGCAGACTGACACATCCATCAGCCTGAAAATGGTAAGGCCCCAGGTGACTCTTTAAGGTAAGGAAGGTATTAACTACCAGCTGAGGAGAGCAGAGTGGTTTGGCTTGAAAGGTATCCCTAAGCTCATCTCGTTTCAACCCCCCTGCCATGGATAGGGACACCTTCCACTAGACAACATTGCTCCAAGACTGATCCAACCTGATCTTGGACACTTACAGGGATGGGGCAGCCACAGCTTCTCTGGGAACCAGTTCCAGTGCCTCACCACCCTTGCAGTAAAGACTTTTTTTCCCTAGTAAATAATCTAACCCTACCCCCTTTCAGTTTAAAGCTCTCCCTCCTTGTCCTATCACCACATGTCCTTGTGTCCCTCTCCAGCTCTCTTATAGCCCCTTGAGGTACCAGGAGGTGCTGTAAAGTCTCCCTGGAGCCTNCAAGACTGATCCAACCTGATCTTGGACACTTACAGGGATGGGGCAGCCACAGCTTCTCTGGGAACCAGTTCCAGTGCCTCACCACCCTTGCAGTAAAGACTTTTTTTCCCTAGTAAATAATCTAACCCTACCCCCTTTCAGTTTAAAGCTCTCCCTCCTTGTCCTATCACCACATGTCCTTGTGTCCCTCTCCAGCTCTCTTATAGCCCCTTGAGGTACCAGGAGGTGCTGTAAAGTCTCCCTGGAGCCTTCTCTTCTCCTGGCTAAACAACCCAAATTCTCTCAGCCTGTCCTCATAGCAGAGGTGCTCCAGGCCTCTGAGGATCTTACCGGTCCTCCTCTGGACTCAGATCACTTTATCCTTGTATTCTTAGGCTCTTTCCACAGTTATCCACCACTCCACTGTCACTGTTGGTGTCCTAGGCTTAATAGACACCTGTTGGAGTGGCAAATGACTGTCATGCTCCAAGGCAGGGAAGGTACTGCAGGGCTATCCTGTTCCCCTGACTCTAGGGACAATGGTCCTTGGTGTGCTGTATCCAGCTATTTGACAGGACTGTGGTCCTTTGGCAGTGTTGCTGACCCACACCCTGCTGCTGAGCTAGAAACTGAGGGCTGGGCTGAGCTGCTGCCTGGGAAAGAGCAACATATTCAGGCAAACTGCAAGCTGGATTCTGACAGGGGCTTTTTCTTGGAAAATATTTTTCTTCAAGCAACACAGCTTGTGATTCATACCCAAACCTGGCTGTGTATAGAAGTACCAGCCCGCAGGTATCACTTGCTCCTCTGCTGACAAAAAGCAGAAGCACTCCTGAACCCCCTGGGATGCATCACCCCATGGGCTGTGTCGGGAAGCAACGGGGAATCCAGACCCCTCCTTTAGACACAAGGTTATTGCAAGGTATATCCCCTGACTCCCATCAAACAGGCCAGGTGTCCAGGCTTTAGGGATACAGATCTATCAAGCAGTCAACAGCCTCGTGCCCTAGAGGGGGCCCAAGACACTCCTACAACAGGCGAGAAAAAGAAAAAAAAGCACGGCCAGCGTTCTTGGAGGAACACGCCGGGTTTGTGCTCTGCACGGCGCCAGCTGCTCGGCGCGAACGGCCACGCGATGGCAGCGCAGCGCTGGGCAGGGGACACCGCGGCCGGGCCGGCGCCAGCACCACCCCACCCAACCAGCCCGAGCGGCTCCAGCAGAATCCTCCGGCAACCGTGGGTGTTGTGGAGGTGGGATAACGAAACCCACAAAAGGGAGCTGGAGGAATTCAAGGAAAAAATAAAAGTTAAGAGTTATTACAGTCACTTTGAAACAAAAACCTAACACCTCCTCTTTTTTAAAAAGAATGCGTTTCTGCCTGGGTTTAGAAGGAATAATAAAAGAAAGAGTAGAGCTAGCCAAAGGAAAAGTGTTGTACTGCAGCAGGGATCTGATGGTTTATCCAACCATAATAATGTACAGAGGCTAGAAGTTTATTTTCTCACAAGCAGCACGGAACACTTAATTCTTATTTACTCCACCCATCAGTTAAAAAGAAGGTCTTAAAACGTAAAAAAAACCCTCCAAAATGGACCGCTTACTTGGGTGTAAGTCAGTTCTAAGGATGAAGGTCAAATCCAGTTCGTTCTTTAGGCAGAACAAGTGCAGGGGTGTTGCCTCTGCTGTCCATGCCTGCAGCATTTGGGGGAGGGAAGGAGGAAACACCTTCCATTGAGGCACAGCTTGGGTACCCCCAGCCAACAGCTCTGGCTCAATGCAGATGATCACAAAATTTTAGCACAAGATCAGCTTGTCTTGCCAACTCTCCTATGTGAGGAAACAGCCAAGAAAAGAAACCAATTTTTATTGAAAGATGAAAAGGAAAAGGGAGACTATAGACTTCAATGACACCAAAAGATGGGGCAGGAACTAGAGCCGAGCTTACGTGCTAGTGAGGGGTTCAATCAACCATTCAGAGAAACCAACTGCTTTCTGTTTTCATTAAATTTCTACCAGGAAGGAATAAGTGTATTTTAATAGCAAATGCTACACAGGAACCACATTCTGAGAGCCAAATAAAGGAACCTTCCCAAGTTCCTCAGGAAAAGGTCACAGAATCCCAGAACATTTTCAGTTGGAAGGGACCTTAAAGATCAGCCAGTTCCAACTCCCCTGCCATGGGCAGGAACACCTTCCACTAGACCAGGTTGCTCCAAGCCCCATCCAACCTGGCCTCGGGCAATTCCAGGGATGGTACAATGCAAGTGTCTTGAAACACAGCAGGTTCCAGAAATAAAGTCACCTCACCTCATTTACTTTAGAACAATGGGGTTTTCCTTCTTGCCTTTCCTGCTCTCAGGAGAGCCTGTACACACACATACCTGCATGGCAGGGAGAGGAGTCGAGTCCGAGATGCTCAAGCTCTGTCTAAAGGCACTTGGAATACAGGACAGCATCTGACATGGGTTTGTCCAGGTCTGTAAGGGGTCAGCGCTTGGTCCATCATTAGGCTTAAGGGTTAGCACTAGAGCAACATCCTAAACATTACATCCCCTACACCCTTGTATCAGCTAAGCCTCTCCAAAATGTCCAGTGGCACAGAGATTGCTAAAAACAGACGGGTCTGATTCTGCCCAGGCCAGTCTCAGCAGGCAGGTGAACTGGCACATCCCTGTTCATGGGGAGCGTATCAGGGTCTGGGCAGCAGGAAATTTCAGAGAGCAAGTGCCCTATGAAATAACAAATGAAGCGTGCATCTCAACCTCTCCCAAAGCTTTTGTCCCAGGCATTCTACCAGAGCAGCTGACCTGGAACAGAATTCCCTTCCTGGCTATTTGATAAGGTCAACCTGACACAGAAAAGAAAAACTTCAGACTATGTCTGGCACCACCCCAGCACAGGCATGTGGAACAGAGCCATTTCACACAGCTGCACATAAAGAAATTGGGATAAGGCCAGCCACACATCTCCACATAACACTGTAAGACAAACCTTCATGCTTATCACAGAACCAGACCCTAGGAACAGTACATGAGCATGAAAACAGTTTCTAAAAACCTGCAACAAACCCCACCCAAAAAACCACCAATCCCAAACCAAAGCACACCCACCTTCGGCAACACTCAAACTGAGAGAAGCCACAATTGCTCCAATTCAGATAAAGGCAGCGTTGTAGAACAACAGGGTTTATTATTCCACACTTCCATACCCCATCCACAGAACCTGTGCATGGCAGATCTTCCTCATTCCATCAGATCTCAGCTGTGGCTCGAGTGCTTCCGCACATGCACACCCACACACTGTGCAGACACAGCACCCAGGGCTCACCAGCTTTCAGAGAACCCACACAGAGCAAGAGCAGGTATTTCAGTAAATCTACTCATAAATATCCTAAACCAGCATTTGTCAGCTTTGAAATGCCAACTCTGAAATGCACCTACAGAAACAATGCCACAAATATGAAAAGATTACATATCATCAGGCAATTTGGCTGTTTGGTCTCAGGCTGGTGGTACAACTCAACCGCTAGTACAATGAACAACTTGATTATTAAGACGAGTATCAGTCCATTTCCTTAGAAAATCTAAATTTTTTATTATACATACTGTATTACACTGAAAATACGTACCCAAAGACAGAATATTTTGAATTTACATTTGTACAAAAAAAAAAAAAACAACCCAAAAAAAAACCAATAGAAAACATACGGGCTATGCTATAGATGTGACATTTTACAAAATGACAGTTTTTGTTAAAGGCACCAGATTCCCAGAGGGCTCTGGCTTAACATTTTTTAGTCTTTTTTTTACAGTCAGATCTTACTATGAAAATGTGATTCACTCTTAAATCGTGTGACGTCAAAGTCTCAGGATTCTTTTATCTAGACAAGTGGTCTGCACTTTGACACAACTTAGTGAGAGAAGTGACCAATTCCACATGGAGATGTCAAGCAACTACCAAAGGCTCCTCCCCACTGCATCCAGCATCCTATGGTATTGAACTGAAAGATTAAATGGCGAAGCCACCACTGAAAATCAGGTTAACCACAAAATACCAGCCCAATACTAGAGTGTTAACTGTACTAAGCCTAGACTGGTTTGTATGGAGATAACTACAAAGCATTAGAGTAGCAGAAGAATGAACAGAAAGATGGAATCTGTGATCAGAACTCTTGCTCAGCATCCTTCTTGGGCTCCCTTTCTTAATTACACTCATTTCACTCTTTTCTGGTCCTCACAGCACACACAAAAGAAAATGGAGCCTTCAGAAACCCAGCACTTCACTATAGGGCAAGTTGTTGAAGAAGCCTGGGTAAGATGAATGTGCTCTTTCTCCCCTAAAAACAATCTTTGGACAGGATAGGGAAGCCGCTTTCCTTGATTTTTTCTCCAGTATTTAATACTCAAATCAAAGAAGCTAATTCATATCATGCCTAGGCTTGCACAGACAGGAGCTTCTCTACAAGCAAGGGCAAGAGAGACTGGGACATCCTCCTTGATGAGATGCAGTTCAAGCCCAAACTGGGCTTGCTATTGCCTAAAACTTCATGCTTGGATAAAGGGATGAGGAAAGGACAAAACCAAAGCTTTAAGAAAACTCCTAATTACTTCTCTGGTCAACTCAGTACATCTGCAAGTCATTCTACAGTAAAGAAATGTTTTTGTTTAACCTTACAGCACACACTGAGCCTCACTGAATAGCTTCACATCCACGTGACTGAGTATTCAAGACAAAAAAACATCAAGTTCCAGGGCCAGATTTTGTTTTATATGTAATAATTCCAGTATATTGGAATTCCAGTATTGAAGCTGCCCTTTCTGATTTGTCTGGCATTATTCCTACTTTCAGAACACAGATTTGATTATTTCATTCACTGAACCAAAGAACTCCATGTAGTTTTACTTCTTACTGTATCATTTTAACAACATTGGAGAAACTTCCCTTTTTTTAGGCATTTAAGAAACACTTTCTAGATTCACAGATCAAGTTGAAGTAATGCTCTGGTATTGAGGGTCATAGAGTGACTTTAAAAAATAATTTAATTTTTGCAGTGTTAAATTGTCTCATTATAATGAGTTAACAGAATTAAAAATATACTATAGATCTATTTAAAATTTCCATTTATTGCGTATGACTGACTTTAACAGGCCTGGAGACCAACTGCATTATGCAGCAATTACAAATAGCAGCATGGGTAAGCTTCCTACATACTACTGCACTCAAATGACTCCACGCCATTCTAGAAGGCCTTCCTGAAGAGCAGAGGGACAGCTATCTCAACCCCACAGCACAGGTCTGAAATGCAGACTTTTGTGGACCCAGAAAGTTTAGTGAGGGACCAGCATTAATCTCAAGCAAGCCAAAAGAGCCACCACACAGCAGCTCCTGACCACAACTGAACTGCACAGATGTTGCATCAACAGTTTACAATGACAGAACATGCCCCTCAAGCCAGCCAATTTTCTAAATGCTCATTCTTAACAACTGTATCTGATACTTGCAGGTCATCTAGCAAGCAGGAACAGTTGAGACAGAAGTATCATACATGTTTACAGAAAACTGGTCATCACAAGGAAACTTTAAAATCTGAATGCAGACAACAAAAGGAATGTCACTTTTCTTTAAACCTTTCTTCTAAAAGATGAATACTTTCATATCCTATCGTTAGCCCTCACTGTGTAACACTCTAAAATCAAATAAGTTATAACCATAATGCATTCTACTGAACTCCTAAAAACTAAAACTCACTACTCATCCTCACTTGTCAAGCTGTTTTCTAGCTGTTTATAAAGAAAAGTTGCAATCAAAATTACCATCTACATTGTTTCTGAAACGGGTAATTCTGGGGAGGACAGCCCCAATGTGACAGTTATATGTAACTTTCACACTAAAACATGCACAACACTCTGTAATGGCAGCAGTTACCATCAAATAACCTGCCCGTTACAGAGAGAACATTCTGTATATTTGCTTAAATAAAAGTTAAGAAATCTACACTTTTGGTCACATCTTAAAACACTGTAGAATACAGCAGAGGTTTTTTTTAATATTATTTATACTTGCCCTGTTCTGTTGGGTAGTTTGATTGAAAAACTAAGATTAAAATGCAATTAAAATTCCCCAATAAGACTCTAATCAAACATCTAAATGTCTTTATTAGTATACAAGTGTACTATGGGATTTGGTCTGCTTTCTTTTCTGAAAAAAGAAACAAAAAAAAAGCGCCTCATTTTGTCCTAATAGTTCCACTTCAACATGAACCTTTAAGTCAGCCCAAGGTTCCTCCTCAACACATCACCACTCTGCTACTCATCTTTGCATTTCTTCCTTCTAAGCAGCATTCCCAACCAAGCACAGCTCCACACACAAGTACTGGCAGAAACCAGACGCTGAATCCAAGACTCCTTCAAATGATGAAGCCAAGTCTCCCAAGAAGGAATCCTGACTTATGTACATAAATCCTCTCAGTAAATGCGAGCTTTGTTTGAACTATTAAAGCCAGATTACACCAGTGGTATGAACACAGTTAAAAAGATAAAAATGTGCTTCTACTAGCAGGGGACAAGTAAAAGGCACATTTATACACCAGTATAATTGTGGCCACATTAACAGTTATACTGATAAAACTACACTGGTAAGAACCACAGCCACAGTCATTCAAAACTTTTTGGGTCAGGGCTTGGCAATCAAACACATTATGACTGTTCAACCAAACATACAGTAACAGTGCCTCAAGACAACAAAACTGCTTCTTCTCAGATATGTGTCCCAACCATTTCTAGGGCCATTTTTAAATTAAGCTCCCATTGGTCTTGTGATGTAGTTGTTTCCCTTCCTCCAGGTAAAATATGCTGGGCAAAGGGCCTGCTATGCCATAGATCAACTCCTACCCCAAGACTCCTATGGCAAGAAGCTGTCACTTCCAGGCAGCGACAAGCCACCGTTACTTTTATAATTTTGATGGGTTTTTTTCTTCAGAAAGTTATGATACTCAGTTTCCATCTATCGCAAATAATGCCAGATATAGATTAACTCATGCTGGGCATGTACACTGACAATACAGCGAGTTAACAAAGCTGCTCAATCTCATCCTATGACCCAAGCATAAATAAGCTAAACATACAGTGGGTACCTTTACACACTGACATCTACCATCTGCAATAGTTATACTGCAGCTGAAATACAAAATTATCAAGCACCGACCTGTGGTGCTTCAAACATCCATTCTTACGATAAAACTCATGTTGCCAAAGAAAATGTTTTTACAATAAAGATCTGTGCCCTCAGTTAACAGTAAACCATGAATGACTGTGCAGTAGTCTTCTCTTCTGGTACTTAGCAGTAAACTGCTCTCATCTGTAACCTTTCAGATGTGGTCTCCTTTTTCAGCATCTTGAACCGTAGGAAAACAAAAACACACCAACAACCTCCCCCCCTCAAGATCATCCTTCCCTCTCCCAAGATTAATTAAAGAAAAAAAAAAGTGAGTTTGACACCATCATCTTCTGTGTTCACTGAGCTCAGTTTGGTTGAAGAGCACAGCTTCTACTCTGGAGGGTAATAAGACATGTACACATGAATGTCATTTTGTACAGTTGACATACACTATGAGCTGGTTGACTCTAAGCTTGATTTGGTCCAGTCTGCTGCTGCTGCATCTCTTAGGAAACATTGGTTATAGGTTTGTACTTCTTGAATCTGGTCCATTCACCAGTAGCATAGTTCATTTCAAAGACTGTATCAACCAACATAGTGGTGCTGCCCGTGCCATCTGCCTTTGGTAAATCTTCTGTATGTTCACTAAGTTTAATTTGGATGATGTCACCTTGCTCTTGGCAAGGATTCTCTGCAGAAACAAGGAGAGAAACACGTTATACATTTCAACAGTGTATTAAACAAGGCATGGGTTTTTATGCTTGAAAAAATAACCCCAAAACCACAAATGACAACCTCAGACCCAAAGCTGAGCAAAGCACATAGCCAAAGATCTTCTCTCCCTCCACATGCCTGAGACCGTGTTTTAAAGATAAAAAAACCAGACCCCAAAAGATGAAGCTCAAGGCTAAAGTAATTGGAAGAACAGTAAAAGAGGGAGTAAATCCTGCCAGTGTCACTTCTCTCTGCCTCAGAGTCAGAAGAGAAGCTTATATTTAAAAGGGAGTTGGTAAACTTGAGACCAGAGTAACTTTACTTGGGATACATTTTGTAGTTAAATGCCACAACAATTTTTAGCTGTTCAAGAAGCCCAAAGAACTTCACTGAAAACACTTGTCCCAGACTCAGTTCCATGCAAGTAGAAGTACTGAATGTTACACTTCAAGGTACTGATATTCAAGAATATCAGTTGGCAGTTATTTATCCAACCTTCAGAAGGTGCTGACACTATTACTGAAGGAATTTATATTAATATATACTTTACTATATATGTGTATGTGACTCTATATCACACACACTTCCAAAGTAATATTTTACCTTGTGTTAGAAAAAGCTGTCCATGTAGATATTAAAAGTACAGCCTCCCACAGCAATTTGAAGTAGCATCTAGTACTAAAAGCACTGTCATTAATGCAAGATGCACCAAACTTAAAGCTCAGGGATCACCACAGTAACTCTGCTCTGGTCATCCTCCTATTGTGTTAATCCAAATGCATGAGCCACATTTAGGCTGCAGGACTCTGGTGATAAGAGCCCCCAAATACCAAATTAGAAACCAGAGCTAGTGCAGATGATGGAGTTCACTTAAGGACTCCTAAGCCCCTTCTCATCTTACATCCGATAATCTTCTAGGTAAAACAGCTTTGGTCTATCAAGGCCAATACATAACAGGATCCAGCTATGAGACAGCTCCCCATGATTCACAGCACCAGCAGTTATCTCAAGTCCCTGAGATAACAGCTGCCAGTTTCTAAAGCAAGGAATTAGCAAAGAGGTTCTGTACTACTCGACTTGTACATCAACTTGCCACAGAAGAATTTACATTCATTGGTCCTCTAGGCACAGCAGGAGCACCCAACCAGTCTGTTCACTGCTGACCAGCTGCCTTGTTTCTCTTCAACCCTAAGCCATGACTCTACAATGAGTTCTGTTATACTGTGGTCAGCAGCTGTTCCAACAGACCAGCTGACTTACTGGAAATGGACCCTAAGGACCCATTTCCAGGTAGTTAGAACTATAGTCCATAAAATTATGTAGAGTCCAGTGCAAAGCAAAAAGAGCCCAGCACTTACAGAAAAAGCTAAAGCAAAGCACTCTCACATGCACATTTAGAAATGCTAGGCTGTATTTCAGATTTGTGTATTCAGAAGTAAGCTAAATTAATATCAATACATGCCTCTGGATCCTGCCATGAATCCAAGTATAAGAGCCTTTTCTGGCCTTGTAACTTTGTTTGCAGTCTTGAACATTTCCTGTGCAGCATACATTTGCTCCCTCTGTAACAGATACAACGAATGTCAGTTCCAGTGGAGAAAAACTCTGCCAACAGGGACCACATTAATACCCACAGATGAGCATAAAAGAGCAAGGTGAAAGTTTATAGGACATACAAAAAGTTAACAAAAAAGGCATCTTAATCTCAAGGCTTCCCCTCTGTAATATTTACACCTAACACTCATAGCAGTGACAACTGAATTCTGAAAGTCAAAAAAACCCACCCCACCTTCAAATAGGTACAGAAACACGAGAGAGGCTTAATGTTTACATTATTAATTTTGTGTCCTTTATAACATTAGGAAAAAAAAGAAAATAATCCAATGCTTTCTCTACAGTCCAAGAAAGCCAGGCTTGCAATAATTTCAGAGGATTTTTTGCCTTTAATAAATGCAGTAGAGGTACTGAAAAGAAGTCACCCAGCTTGTTAAAGTTCAGGTCTTGCAACCGAGGCTTACAGATGTGCTTAGCAAAGTCTTTAGATCAGCTGCATCTTAAATTGAACTTCAAGCATGCACATAATATTTACCAAAGTACCAGGATTAAGAAGCTTCAGCATATAACCCCACTTTCAGGCTTTGAAAAATATGTAATGGGGGGATGAGGTAGATCAGAAATAAAATCTTTTACCTTAAAATAATCTACTGATATATTTTCTCCTACTACAGTGACATCAGGACAATTTTAAGCTATTTATATTATGTGCAATTGGCTGGGCAACCTCTGCTGGAAATACACCTTTCTCCCAAAATTCTTTATAAAGAGCAACACATTATTTTATGTAACAAATAGCATTAAATAATGACATCTTACTGCAACATTAACACTGCACAACTAAAAATGCTGTGATTAACATTAAGACAGCAATACTAAACCACAAAATATTTTTGTAATCTTCAGTTATAAAGAAGCAGCCTCAAGCACTCCATGATCCAAAGGCCAAGAAATGCCAACATATAAATGAGATCCAATCCACATCAAAATCATCAGTCAAAAAGAGCCTGTTTTTACTTACTGTGAGAGAGAGGCTTTTCTTCGGTGGTGGCTGTTGCTGAGTTTGGGGGGCCACTTGTGGTGCCTGTGCCGCAGGGGAGATGGCAGGAGGTGTGGTGGGTGTTAGGGGTGAGGTAGGTGTAGCTGCAGGGGGATTAGAGTTACTGTTGTACATTGGTGTTCTCTGCTTGAACTGTGCAGGGAGAGTTGTAGCATTTGGAGCTGCAGGCTCTTCAGTCTGTCTGTTGGTCTGCAAGGCCTCTCGTGCAGAGCCAGCTGCAAAAACCAGTCAGGACAATTAAAAACATTATAATCCACAAAAGGGATTAGCATCACCAGTGGCCTTTAAAGAAAACTAAAATCTCTGATGATTCCATTTTAGCACCACAATTCAATATGCCATCTAATATCCATATGAAAAAGTTGAGCTAATGCTCTTTCCACTCAATTATCTTTAGAAATAATTAGACAGCAGAGTAACTAGCTGTCCAGTATGAGTTGCACTATATTTAGCATGAAATTTGATGTTTAATGGATATCAGATTTATCAAATTGAAACTGCTTTATTTACTTTTTAGCTTATATTGCTGTAACAACTGTACTCTGATCCTACCAGGATTGTTGCTGTACTATTACATAGAAGCAAGTCCAAACAGATTTCATTAGTTTTGACCTAATGTAGCAGCAGCTTTCAAAGGAAGTGGCAATTAAGTAACAGATACTGAAAATACAAACATACTTCAACAGATGTCAGAATTAAATGTAATCTTCACAAATCACTCATTATTTAAACACTAACTGCTAGATGTTAAAACCCCACAACTTCGACAAGGCTTAACTCTGTTCTTTCTCAAAGTTGATCCATTCACCTGCACTAAGGAATATTATACTATTCCAAATTGGCTGCAGCTAGAGGCAACTTATGAAATCACAGCAGCTTGACCAGGCAAGTTACCACCTGTCCAGCCAGTGGTAATTACCCAGTGGACACTATCTACGTTCTTTTGCAGCTCTTAAGACACAGGCACAGCTGCTTAGGCACCCTTCACAAACCTCATGAGGTTTGCTGACCTGTTTACACTGTGTTCACAGCAGACTAAAGGCAGATATGGATCAGAGCTACACTGATGCCCTTCAGATCAGATTTTAGGAAACGAGACATCTATGGCTCTCCACCTTGGCACAGGCATGGCAATGGTTTTAGCAATATTGGTATTTTTCAGTAGATGTGGAACAATTGAGAGGATAAACATTTGCAATGACTGGTTATTCCTTAATTTTGTACAAGTTTCATTACTGGCTTTATCTCTTGTCAGAATAACTGACTTTCATAAAGTAATGTCTTAATTATGCAACCTCAGATTATATGAGGTCAAATCTGTGGATCTTGTGTGTGCATCTTACATCAAGGAAACAGTTTACTGTTCCTGGTCCATAAGAAAAGCTAAATACTCCATCCTCCTAAGGGAAAGGACAGAGAATAAAGAATTTTAAACTAGACTTTTCCTGCTGTTGAACACAATGCCAACACTCTGGAAAACAGTACTATAGCTGCTGACACACTTAATGTGTTCTTGGCTGTGTTCCTTCTGGAGATGCCAATTTTCTGCCAGAGAAAGATGTGCATGGACCTTCAGAGAGATTCTGAACTGTTTTGAGGCCAAGTGAACTGACTGGGTTTTGCATATGTAGTTTTCTATAGTGCCCAAAATGCCACAGCTCAGAAGCAGAAGTAAAAATAAAGTATTAAACTGAAATGTTGGTTCTCTGTTAACAAACAGATCTGGTAGTGAATCCCAGTCACACACATCTGTTAGCACAAACTGACACATCCCTTTAAAGAATTCACGCACAACAGGGAAGGAAAAATAAAATCAAGTGGGTTAAAATAAAAGTGTAGGAAAAAAGAACTTGTACAAACTATTTTTTACTACTGGCAGTTTTCTAGAATTGAAAATAACAAAGCACTTTTCAAAATATGCAGGAGCCCAGCTATTATCTTTGTTATACAAAGGCAAAAGAAAAATGGATGGCTTAATTCCACAATGTGTGAAAGGTAATATGCACTTGCCTCTAGAAATAAAACTGACTTCTGAAAGCAACTGTTTTGTACGTTCTAGCATGTGTGTGTATGGAATGTATACTCCAGACTTATATTGATTACTCTTTGGGGATTACAAAAGCTGGATTTTTCTATTACTATGTAAGAAAAAAACAAATCAGGAAATTGTTTTGCTTATTTGACTTAACTAGCAGTCACTCTAAAATTTAGAGCCAACAATTATTTTCTTTACTTAGGTTAAATGACACATCTGGTTACCCCAAACCCAAAGGCTGGAGTCTTGCAATGGATTTTACATTGCTAAGGTGGAGTTTCACTCGAGTTGAGGGACAGTAGATTTGGAAATAAAAGAGCAGCCAGACAGTAAAACTGTACAGAGTTGGAGGTATCAGGTCCCAAGATCAAAGAAGTGTATGTTACCTGGCTGTGTTTCAGAGCTTGGGATGTATGAGGAAGATGGCACCACACTGGGGGTAGCAGGTAAATAACTTGTAGAAGGTAGTGCAGGCTCATTGTTCAACGAGCCAAGTTTCTACAGAACAGAAAAGAAAGTATTAAAGCCACACTGCAAGCACTCATGGGCTGTTTCTGCATTTTAAATACAACTTCAGCCTTAGTTTTACTAAGATACTCCTTTTGGGAACTTAATTGCAGAGTCCTCTGTTAGGAGTCCTACCTAACAATCTGTTCAACACTAACTATCTACTTCAAACATTAAAATTAGTGCAGATGGCACTCTATGAAGAATTACACTCTAGGATTAAGTGATCTGCCAGAGAAAACACCCTCTTCACCATTAGCAAGCAGAACCTGTGTTCATCTATGGGCATAAGGCCTACTAGGGTATCACCCAGGAGAACACAAAAGCCTCTGGGACACATGGAAGCAGAAGGCAGCAGTAACAGCACAGGTAAAAACCCTGCTCCCACTGAAACAGGCAGTCAACACCAACATGACTAATGCCACCTAGGCTGATGAGGCTACAGAAAAAGCCTCATTTGGTATTTAATTATACATGACACTGCATACACAGCATAAAGACAGCAGCATGGTTGAAGATTTCTCTGCCTGATCCAGTCTTCTAAGCATAAGTGGGTGAGAGAGGAAAGAAGTCTTGGGGGGAACAAGTCTAACAGACAAATCATGCAGGGTAGCCCTACAATATAAAGTAGGGACATTCTGTACAACGTGGAACCTGCTAAAAGGAAGATTCTCTTAGCACTGCAGAAAGAGAGGCAATGACCTTCACTCCCGACTCTGGCCTACCAAGATCTGCCTGTATGTTGGCCTTGGCTTGTCACACATGCCCAACAGACAGTTTCTTACTCAAAAGCAAGGGCAGGACATAACACTCTTGTAGAACCTATGTCCTGACTAAGAAAATAAAGCTGCACCATGGTTTCTAATACACTGTATCTGAAATAGGAAGAAAAAAGCCTACACACGATTTGTCCTCCCTCTCCCTGACTGAACAGCTTCTGGCAACTGGTTTGCTTTTTCTTTGGTGAAAATATAATGGAATTTTGATAAAATTACGTAAAAATTTTTACATAAAGAGACATGTTTCAACAAGTGAGTAAAATACCATTACAGTGTTTAAGTGGTTTAGAATAGCACATGTCAAGACTATCTTTTTTTTACTGGTTGGTTTTTGTTTGATTGATTTTGCTTGGTTTTACCTGTGTAGATACAAGGCCAGCAGCATAATCTGGGGTAGCATTTTCTACTACTGTTTCTTCTTTGGCTTGCTTTTCCACAACTTCCGTATCTATTGCATAAAATAGAAGTGAGTCCAAAATTTTTTTCTGAAATACTGAATATACTTTTTAAACAAAGATATAAAAATGCATTTCTCAAAGCCTGCTAAAACATGCTTTAAGAAGTATATGCTGAAATAGATACAGTAATCTCCAAACGCAGTTTTACAATGAACCCAATAATGAACTGAACCATAATGTACAGGATACAGTAACTGAGTAATTTGATATTAGGAAGAATGAAAGCCCAAGCAACATTTTAATTGCAATTATGGTTTTGTTCTGAGGTGGTTTTCTTTTTTTGTAATGAATACAAAAAAGTTGTTTTGGGACAAATATGCTGCATAGTGTATCTTCTTGATATGGTTAAGTAGGGCACTACCCTGTCACTTGCCTTAAAAGTAGTGTATCAGATATTATTCACTTGCTAAGATCTCTGGGTCAAAATTTTGGAGAGTGCTATAAATTTTTTCAACATTACTTTCAATTAATTTAGTTGGCCATACAGCCAGTAGAAGTGAGCATATAAAAATAACTCAGAAAAATTCCAGTACCAAAGCCACTCACACCTGTGGGCTGCCCAAAGCACACCTGATTAGCTAAATCCTTTCACATGACTGAGTTATATTACCTAGGCACAAGACAATATGAGTAGGAGCACTGAAACAAGTGAAAATCCTCCCTTAAAACCTATTTGGTTTGGTTGGTATCATCCCCTCATTTCCTAAAGTTTAGCTTTGGCTAAGCTTTAGCAAATTAAGAACAAAATGGTACTACAAATCTTGATCCTATTTGCAGGTGTACTGACAGCCTTTGTAAGTAGAATGCTGTACCAACCTAATGTCTTTCTTCTTCTCTTTGCTTCACGGCCAGCACCTACCATATCCAGCTCAGAGATATCTAGAAGCTAAAAAGAAAGACCACAGAGAACTTAATAACCATTGTTAAATGTATGTAGTTTATCTCTAAATATCATCCTCAATTTCTTTTCCTTTAGCATACTGATTCAAATCAGCAGCAGAAATTCACTTTAGGTGAGGGAAGAGAACTGAGCAGAAAAACAAGGAGGAGTGCACCTACCTTTACTCCTCTTTCTTTGCGCAAAGGTGTTCTTGAAGGAGGAATAGGAGTTCTGTTTCCAGATGGACTAAATACACTGGGTGCTGAAGTACTCCTAAATGGAGCTTGTTTTGGTATTCCTTTGAGTGGTGCTTAGGGAAGAGCAAAGAAAGCAACAATTGAAATATGTGTTTAATTGGTTATGAAAAATGTTTTAACGAGGTCTTCAGCTCTTCCCCTTAACACACACACTACCTCCCCTTTAAATTAAAATGTTTATAATGTCGAATTGTCTATAACACTACACGTCCCTCAAAGGTCAGATTAGGTTTTACCCTTCAAAAAAGGAGTAAGAGCCAATCTCTGACCAATGTTTGCAATGCCATTCTACATGAAGTAATCAAACAGGTGCACTGCTAGCAAAACCTACTTTTCCTGCACACACAGATGCTTTCCTTACTTGCAAAAATTAAACTCTGAACATGTTAAACAATATAGCACATAAATGTTTTGAATCCAATTATTGCCAAAGTTGCCCTTTGAATTTCACGATCTAGTTACTTGGTAAAACTGTATTTAACCAAAATTCTTAGCCAAGCTTCTGCAGGGCTAAGGGCTTGTGATCTACTGCAAAGGTAAGTTACTGCCTCACACAGGGGTTTGAAATTCTAGAGCTGATGTCTGCACAAGGAAAAGGACCCAATTTGGGTCTATAGTGCAAACAGAACACATGCTGTCTCAATACCCAGTAGCATCAGCTACACCTGTAAGCATCTGTTTCCCCCCCAACTCTATGCTGCTGCTTTTCTACCTCACACTTAATGCTACCACTAAACACAGCAATCTCTTAACTATTAAAAGATTAGGGACACATATACAGGTCTTTGAGCCTCCTGACAATCTCATCATGCCCTGTAAGGTGAACATAAACACAGAACTTCAGTTTGAGGTTAGAGACTCTGTATCCCTCTAAATGTTGTACTGAAAACATTTTCACCATAGGACAATCTTCTGAACCACATGAGTACATTTCAGCAGAGCAAACCCCAGCTGGTCCTCAACTCCTGTTTCTAGAGGCCAACTGGCTCTCAAGGCCAGGTCTAAAAACTGGCTTTAGTAATTCAACAGCTACACAGAATGTCAAGAACTAACAGTCCTTTTCTATAACGAACAATTTTTAGTTCAAATTACAACTAGACTTTTTGCATTTTTTGCATGAACATGAGGCCAAACTTCAGCCCTCAAAGCCACATCTTAAATAGCATTGACACAAAATACTTCATAGCTTCCAGCCACAACACCAAGAAATCACTCAAAGGTTCACACCTCAGCATCACTGGTAGTCAGGAAAGTTAGACCTCTGCAGTGACTTAAGAGTATGTAACTAATTTTGAACCCTCTTCTCACTCCTTATTTGAAAAATTCAAGCAGTTCAGGAACTTCAACAAACAGCTGAAACGTATTAATACAAAACTGAAGGATCGTTCTACAGGTTTGCCATGCAGAATTCACTGCTCAGCCTTGGCTGCAGAGAACACACTGTCCCCTCTTCTTTCTCCAGACAGAATTACACAAATACAAGATCGTTTCAGTCTACTTCACAGCATTTCAAAGAGCACAGCAGACTAGCGTGATCCACTCTGCTCCCTTTTGGAGCAACATGGCTTAGTCAGGAGTTATTCCTGGAGTGATGCAAATTAAATTCCTATCAAAGTCTATAGGCATGATCTAGCTGAATACAGTTTAGAAGCATGGCAGATACACTTGCCATTTAAAAAACCCCCCACACTGTTGTTCTTTCTGACAAGACATGTCAAAAATATTTAAGTATCAGGAGAGAGGGAGGCAGAAAGGGAGAAATCCTTTGCTTCAAAAAAGAATTAAGCTTTTGTGAAAAACAAATGTTAATTTTGTTCTTCATCAAGGCCATTTTATCAGGTTTTCTTTCTGAGAACTGGTGAAAGTGAGCCATACTTGTTGTATCTATCTTCTTGACCAGTCCCCTGCCTTTGGCATGGAAAGGCACTCCTGCAGTCTTCTTGAGCTGTTGGGCAGTTTCTGTTGCTAAAAGGAAAAAGGGCTTTAGTTATTACAAAACCTGTGCTGAAAAAATACAACACATTGCTTCTTATGGAAAATGTTATTAACTAATACATAAAGAGGCAGGGATAGCAACAAACAATTATATTTTAATTAAAACCCAGGTCATTTATGTGAAGTAAGCACAGTATTTGGAGAAAATGCAAAATCAATATGACTATGGAATGGACAAGGTGGCCTAAACTAAAAGAAATCACCAGAATAGGCAATTTACTCAATAGAAATACAAATAATTTCAAAATAAATTATATGACACATCATAAAAAGTTACAAATCCTGTATTTAACCAGACCAACTCAAGTTACATGCAAGAAAGCAGCAAGCTGCTGCAACAGAACAGCAGCTGCAATAAACTATTTTAAGATCACTTAGTTCAACCAGCTACCAATACATATATGTACACATATTCTACCTTTTGTTAAGAGAAAACCCTCTTGGTTTTTAACCCTGTACAGCCATACTGAGTGAAAGAAAGCATTAATTAGCAGCTCTTGCTCCCTGCTCCAAAAGCACATGCCAAAAAAAAAACCTACGTTCTCATTTTACTTTTGTTTCAGGAGCTTTAACCAAAGCTGTCCCTCAGATGTCCTCCCAACTGACTGTTAAATATACCCATGAGAGGACCTGTCTGTGCTTTATAAAGCTACAGCTCTTTGTATGCCTTGAAATCTGAACAGCATTTAAATCAAGATTAGCATTTTAATGCAATCCTGGCTGGAATGACTTGCACCTGCTCCTCCACACATCAGTCCATCCTCATCCAGGAAAGCTCTTGTAACAGAAAATTTCAAGGTATATCACCATACTGGAGAATAAGACTGAATATACAGAATATAAATCTTCCTTTCACTATTTAATTTGCACACAATCTTAATACTACTTACACTTCTGCAAGAGTTCAGCTCTGAGAGTGGCACTTTTAGGTTTCCTTTTCAGCTGGAAATGTTTCACTGGGGGAGTAAGTGGCCCAGCTAGTGTTGTCAAGGCATTTTTGTTTAAGTATTGGCATTCCAACGGCAACATAGCTGAAGTTTCACATTCACTTACTGCATAAAGAGTTAACACAGTACACATGGGTATTAGCACCTCTTTGACAGCTAATGACAAAACATTTTACAACTAGACTGTACAGGTGGTTTTAAGTTTTAGATTACTTGTATAAACACCAAGAGTGATTTAGTTCCAAATATTACACAATATATAACCAGTTACTTGTATGTTTGCTTTTCACATTAGCTTCGTAAAAGCTTCCATTTTAATTATACCTAGTCAAATTATAGGTATCATAAATATGCTACTATTGTCAAAAAAAGATAAAAATTATTGAATTCTCAGATTCCGTAAAAATTACACATGAAAACCAAACTACTGAATGAAAATCCAAATCACAGGTGTAGACAGACAAATAATCATTTGTGTATAGGAAGGAAACAAAGTGCTTCCACCTCCAAGTCATTCAATTGTTGTTCTGCTGCAATCCCAGCCCAGAGATCATGTCTGTCCAAGGATGCCCTAGGGCTTTTTCTAGACAATGTGCTAAAGTAAACCCAATGAAGTAGGAGTAGTTTTGCATCACCATTTACTGTTTGAAGCAGCAACTGTGCAAGTGCCTGACCCCATATTTTCAGCTGCTGGGCAATCGGTATCTACTTGGCCATCAGCAGCACAACTCTTCCTGAGATCAGTCTCCCTCCAGCACCTATCACCTGCTGCCCAGACACTTCCAGCAGAGGCAGCCCCTGCCCAGGACAGTGGTGGTGCTTACACACACACGGGGCTGTCCACGTAAGACAGAACTTGCTGTGTCTTTGGTACCACAAAAGTGAGACAGAGCAACATAGAAAAAACCTCCACTGATTAAGCTGCAGCACAGCCTGTCTCTCTAATGAATCCACACCAACTTCTGTGCCACCCTTCACACTCCAGGCAATAACTGACATTAAGTTCTGATGATATGTGAAAAGATAATTTAAGAAGCTATCATTCCTCAAATACCACAGTTCCCAGTCCAGTAACATTCCAGGTCATGAACTGTGGTAGTTCAGAGACAAGACAGTGCTTGTTCTGGTACCTCCACTGTTAAGATGGCAAGGCTGCCTGTGAAATGACAGGTTATTCCTGAAAAAAGGCACCACATTCCTGCAATTTTCACCAACAGAAAAGGCTTACCTTTCTCTCTAAGCTCTCCTAAAATATCTTGAACATTGGGATTCTGTTCTTCAAGATCAAGGTTAAGGGAGCCAGTATCTGGAAAGGATTTTAAAATATCAGCTACCATTAAGACCCAGGGGTCTGAATCCAAGGTAGCGAGCTGGATAATTTCAGTCAGTGCCCCTTTCATCTAACAAAAAAAGAAAAAGAAAATCAACCAATTGGAAACAGTTTTAAACAGGTTATACTTGGATTTATTTTAAAAAGACACAAACATGCACAATTTTACTACTGGGGGAGGGAAGAGGGAGATTGTTTCCACACAGTTATACATTAACTCTAGAACCAAGCAAAGAATGAACCAAGGTAATTTTTTTATACTGCTTTCAGTCAATCTAACCCAAGTTTGTTATGAGCTTTCGGCAGCTCAAAGCTTTGTTTAGCACTGGGCATTTTTACTAAAAGCAGCAGCCAGATTTTTACATTACTATCTCCTTATGCTCTACACTCATACTCCCTGCGGACCCACACCTTCGATTCAGTGATAGGACTACACAACTAGAATGCAAGTTATTTAGAACAGGCATCTAAATGAAGATGTGCCCCTTGCCAGCCTACAGCATAATTAAGCAGACAGATTATATCTGCATCACAATTAAGTCATCAAAATATTACTTAAGCTTAAGCCAAAATAACCTAATCGATACTGTACTGTTCGACAAAAATTATGTTTTACAGAAGTAAACACAGGCTTCTAACATGCTACAAGTAACAACATTTTCCATCTAGCCAAAGTTCCTATAGTCAGAAAAAAGTTATTTTTCTATTTTGAAAAATGCAAAATAATGCATGAAAAGAACTTTAAAAGTTTCATTGTAACAGTAGTTTTTTAGATTACTGACCAACATATCTGTTGGCACTATGAAATGAAAATCAAGGTGACTACAGTCAGGGGTTTACACAGTGAATCTCCCGAATTCATTGTTTGCTTCATTCATGAGGAAGTTTAAACCTCCAAAGACTGAACACTTGCTTTTTCTCTAAGTAAATTTTCATGTAAGCATGACAACATTAGCTTCAGAGAACTAAGATGTTTGAGCTATTCTGTGTGTCTAACAAGCCACAAAACACAACAGTAAAATTACATGAAGTAGTTTACCATACTCTTATCTGCATTGTATTAACACTGAAGAATGTACAAGCAAGTATATGGAAATACATGCATTTTGATTTTTCACAACCCATTGTGGGACATATAGCTTAGTTACAGTCATCATGTTTCTGAACACAGGAAGACAAGCAACACACTCATCTTCACTTTTATGCTGTATTTCTTTCCCTTTATTTAAAGCACTCTTATATGAAAAGGTTTAGTAAAATAAGCTTACTCTATGCATACAACTCTAAATAAAAAAAATAGAAGTTAAATTTCTGCTCCCCATTCCTCTCCCATCCACTTTTAAAGCTCAGAGGCAAACAAACATTGACATTTCTCAGGTCCTTTCATCCACTCGGTGTTACTGCCCTCTCACTTTGGAAGGGTTTACAAGTCCACTACAGAGCCAGTTTGTCCTTTACCCCCTGCAAGTTCTAGGGCTCACACATTATAGGCTTGTGAAACAAACTGCATCAGTCCATCTGACCCAAAACGAGCATCTCTGTAGCTTTAAGCTCAACCAGCTCCTTGGTGTGACTGACTGCAGTCACACAAACACCAGAACCACAAAGAGGGGAGCAGCAAGAAGACACTACACGAGCCAGTTCCCATCTTCAGCAGTGCCACTGATTTGCTTTGGAGTAAACTGAGCACATAACCAGGACCACGCACTGTTTAATATGCTGTCAAATTTAACCAACGCTTACCCAGTGGAAAAAATCAATTTCTGAGGTTCTAGTCTTAGCTGTTCTCCATTGCTCATTTCTTCCTCAGTAAACATAACCCCACCAGAACCTCCACGCACTTGTCAATCTCTCTAGTCTAACCCTAAACTCCTTAACAAAAGTCACTTCTACAGTGGATGAGGATGACTGAACACTATCAAAGCAGAGTCTTTTGTTCTCTTCTCTACCCTAAAGGAATCAAGGTACTGATTGACACAAAACACCTGGAAATCTAAAACATCCCAGAAGACACAATCAATTCATAGCTTTTACAAGCTTTTCTGTGGACACCACTAATGCAGGTAAGTGTACAGAATGTAATTTCCTCCATCAACGCAAAGTCAGGCAATAGCTAAAGGAAAAATGTCTCTTACATCCTCACAATTTACCGTTCATATCTACTTCACAAAACTCCTGTTTGTACCAAAAATTCACAGAGCTACATGCCTATACTATGTAAGTTCCTGTACAATTCCTGTCTGGGCACGTTGCATCCTCACTGCTCTTAGGGCTTAAGTTCAGGCAGCCTATTTATGCCACAACCCACTGCTTTACAAGCCTTTGGTTCCTTCAAGAAAGGAGCCCAGAAACAATTTGTTTGCCTAGCACTGGGCAAATAACATTATCACAAGGCCTCATGACAGAAAGAACATGGTGGAAGAACAGTCACTATCACACACAGGGAAGCAAAGCACACTAACAAGTACTGTGAGCTAACCAGAGACCTTGCCTGAATATGGCTTTGCATTTAACAAGCCTGGATTCGAGTTTTGACTCAGGTTTGTCTTCAAATGGCAATTTAAATACATGTTCCCACTTCACTGTTCAACTGGCAGCTGAAAAGAAACATTTCATTTTTGGTTTGAGAATGCATGAAATGCAACTCAACAGGGAATCCTACATGCAGTTTTCCTGTTAATTTACAGGGCACCGCCATAATCCCAAGATCTTAATTGTCTAAGATTGCAACATTGGGTCAGTAAGACTCTCATCAGCTCCAACCAGCATCTTGTTAAGCACGAATGTCAAGATCTGATGTAACATGTTCCAGTGTCTTTATCATCTAAAACTTAAGGATCTGAAGTATTTTTCTCAGCCTGATAGCACACAAGAAAAAGCACAGGCCATGACTAGAAACATCTAGCAAGTAGGGATCAGGAAGGATGGGGAGTATCTGGGAACAGAGACAAAGGGAGATTAATAACGGCTGTGCAGGAAAGACAAACAGGACTGTGGGAAGGTATGAAAAAAAGGAAGTGTTACTAGGAACACACAACATGACAGCTCCAAGATGACTACTTGCAAAGAATTCCCATTTATTTGCTTTATATTCTGCTTAAACTAATATGTGTAACAATACTTTTAGAGAAGTGCATCAACAGTTGGCTAATAAACCGAATGAAGGTGTAATCTTTCAGAGGCTACAGAAGAGATGATACTTAATAGGTATCCACATTATCATTATAGAGCATTTTCATTAAACTAAAAGGATTGGATTGAAAACACAGTATTAATATTTACACAATACAAACCCAGGATGGGTCAATACCACTATTGTATGTGGTTGCATTTTAATCATGGAAAAGAGCTGAAGTGGCCAAGAGAAATATTGGATTAAAATATACTACTTTTACATGACAGAATAAATACGAACTCTAAGCGCAGTCCAGAAAGGTGCACAGCAGCCTGTGTGTTCTCAATACAGAAGGGAATGGAAGTGTCATGTCCCCTCTTACTCCTTTGCACCCATACTCCACAATTCCCCCTTCCATGCATAAATGACTCCTGGTGCACATAAGGCAGCACAAAGAAACAGTTTTGATTTTTGCTTTCTTGCAGCTACTGTAATAAATGGGCAGGTCCCTGCCAGGATAGGGATCTTCATCTCAAGAAAATTCAGAGAGCATAGAAGCACAGTCCTTGCACCAGACTTGGTTGTTACACCACAGTCTAACCGTGAACAAATAAATTAAACACTGGCATAAAAAGAAAGCTTGCACTTGTCATTGTGAATCAGGTTAACAAGAATATAATATGCAAAATAAACAGAAATAACCGTTCTGCCAAATTCACAACTGAAACTCTGGTCAACACTACACTGAACTTAAGGCATAATTTCAAATAAGTGCAATTATCTAGAAAAAATTTAGCAGATGGAAAGCCCTAAGATTCAAGAGTTTTCAAGTTCTGCCCAGAGAATTACAGTGGCAAAGGAATTTTTGATAACTGCCTACAAAACACAACTTAAAATGAAAATGAGAGCCAATTATTCTTATTAGTCAGCAGGAACAAACACGCAGTAATGAAGTTCACAGCATGATAAAAAATTAGGTTTATTACCTGTCCCACAAGAGTATTATGAGGATTAAGTCACTAATATCTATATAATATTTGGAGTGTTGAATGAAAACATTATGAAAATTGAAAGATATTACATATGAGGATAGAACCACTTAAGTGAAGGACCGAGCATTCAAGAGAGCTCACTGAAGATTCACTTGTCTAGACTGAAGCTTTCACAGAGATTTAGAAAGGACCAGGAGCAATTAAATCCCTTCTAAACCAAATACCACCAGTTTCCTTGATTCCCACATTGCTTTTTACTCAAATGTCTGCTCCCAAATGGTTTCCATGTTATTCTAAGATTTCATGAAAATGCTACTATACAGAAAACAGAAAAAAAAATATTTTGAAGAGAAAATAACTCAGTTGAATCTGTTACCTAGAGAGGGGAATATCTTTTAACACGTAACATATCCTGTAGCCACTATAGAGATTCCCAAAGCTTTACAAAGCTGATGCAATATATTTTCCAATACAATTAAAGCTTCCAAATGCCAGCTCAGTGCTTCTTGCACATGATTGATACAGACCAGCACATGGCATGGGAAAGACATCTGACTTTCCAAAGAGACTAATTAAGTACTCTCATAGTTAAGTTTAATCTTTTTCAGACATGGGAATGATTTCCAAAGGACAAATTCACTTCCAGGCAGTTACAGGTACCCTGTCCTGGCAGGAAGGCACCACTTCCAGCACTCCCCAACACAAGCAGAGATTGCTGCAGAGACGTGCACAGCCATTCTGGACACACACATATTTATTTTCTGGATATTGTGTGCAAGATACTCCATGCCAACTAAAACATTGAAACTCTTGACAGTAAGTTAGGTGACAAATCTGCACAAATAAAACTATCTTAGCAAACTAACCACAAATGATGAGCATCTGATAAGACAACAGCCCTTTCTGTCAGCAGTTTGGTTACATCAGCTATTTCTACCATGGACAGAAGGAAGTCTATAATGATAATAGTAGGCCTACTAGCAATGTTAAGGGTTTCTGCCTCAGGAGTTTTTCTATTTTTAACCTTTGTTTTTAAGGCCCTCCTCCCAGTTTAAGGAAAAAAAAAAAAAAAGTTCCTGAAATAATTAAAGATGCAAAGGGTAGATCTCAATCAAGCATCATCAGTTTACAATGAAAGATTAAACTTATGACTGAATTAATGAACTCTACCAAACTGAAAAATCCCACAATATTTTGTTACAGCAGTAACAAGAGCTTTACATTTGGAACACAACTGATAACTTTAAGGACACACTAAAAGGCACACTGACTGACTTGCTTTTCTACGTATACTTTATCTCCACAGCTAACAAAAGCACAGTTCCAGGAAAGCTGCTGGCTGCCATCTTCCTCGGGTTTGGTTTAAAATATTTTTATCCACCCAGTGAACACTCTTGAAGCATTTTAACAAATTATTTCAGTTCGCTTAAATGCTGCTCCTTCTAAGAGTTACCAATGAGTGCTATTTATGAAAGTCCCTAACCTTTTTGAAGCTCTTTTCAATCTAAAAACACTACTGATTTTTCTAAACACTGCAATACTAATTTCTTCCAGGCTACTTGGATTTTCACACTAAGTTCAGAAGAATTTTGCAAACTCACAAGTTCACATGAGCTCCCATCCCCCTTTCTGTCCTTGATTATTTCATTTGTCCAAAACATGACCCCATTTATCACACACAAGGATGACAGCTTGTTCACTGGACAGGCACTAAATATGAATATCATGTTTTAAAAATTAGCATAAACCTGCTGAACAAGATTTTTTTTTTAAGTGATACCAGTGTAACACAATGAAGAATCATACAGATGCATGTGGCAAGACAAACACTGACTACACTAAATTACTGCTTAAAGGTGATGCTTGCCCATTTTCAGCCCAGAAGTGCACAAAAGCTGAGCATACAATAATCCAAATTACATACCACACCCTGCCTGATATATATGTATATTAAGCCTAAGCAGCAGCTGTGTCTTAGCCAAGAAAGACACCGGTGAAAGCACAGCTGAGGATACTCTACACAGGAAGGTGAAAACTACACACCACTTCCATGCCTGTTACCAGGAAATACTACTTTACATGATGGAAGTAGGAGAGGAATTCCTCCAATCTGGCTGAAGAAACTTAAGATTTCCAAACATTCTCCAGCTATTGCCCCAAACATCTGTAGCTGCCTACTGGTAAGAATAAGCCAGGTGCAGATGAGGTACGGTCCAGGGCCAAGTGAGAAAGCTTGCAGAGCCAGCTCAGGCTCGAGCCAGCCAGTTTATTAGCTGGGGCAGGACAGCAGAGGAAAGCACCAGCTGCTCCCAGAAAGGTAAAGAGAGGCAAACAAAGAGCATGGCAATTTTCCTCAATCAAGACCTGACTGCAGGAGGGTGGGGAAAAGCACTGCTCAGTGCAGACCCCACATCTTCCACTCCCAAAGTTTCAGCACTTGCTGCTGTCCTTCCTAAAGCCGAGATGCTCGACTTGTGACACCTACACAGCTGCCAGGACTAAGGAAGCAGTGGAGGAAGCCGAGCACACACACGACTGCTCCTGAACGATCCTGCCTCTGTCTTAGCCGTTGAACAACCACTGCCTCAGAAAAACCCTCTTCCCCAAAAGGCACCCAAAACACAGCCCTACAACGAGTCCTTGTGGGCCACACAATGGGTTTCACGTCCAAACTACTTTCAAAAGGCTAGTGCCAACCAGGGAATCCCCGAAGAGTAGGAAGAGGAGGAGCAGCAGCAAAGCTCCCACTCCACTCACTCCCTTATCACGGGGAATCTCGGCGCTTTTTCTCGCACCGAGTCCTCCTAGTTCGGAGACCTTCTACCCTTATTCCTCCCCGTCCAAGGAAGGCTGCGAGGGAGAGGCGGGGAGGGCTGTGGGGACCAGTCCCACCACACGTCCCTGCCCTGAGGGGCTGCGGCCGCTCGGCTTCGCCCCGCGGGCAGCCCGGGGTCCCTCCCCCCTCCCCGCAGCCTCCGTGTGGAAAGAAAAGGGCGGGCGGGGGAGGTGGTGCTGGCACTGCCCCCCCTTCTCCCCTCACGCCATCTCCGACCTCTCCCCCTCACACACACACGGGCACCCCGCTTCGCTGCGACTCCCAACCGGCTCTCACCTCATCCACCGCCCGGCGGGGCAGGTGCAGCATCCCCAGGAGCAGCTTGAGCTTCACGGCCGAGGAAAGGCCGTGGAAACAGAGGCGGATGTTGTCGATGACCGAGGCCGTGAGNGTTGTGCAGCCACAGGCCGGTGTCGCTCTCCCGCATCGACGCCATCTTGGGAGCGGGGCGAAAAAAGAGGGGATTCTCGACGGGCATTTTATGAAGGCACCTAAAGGGAGGAAGGGAGGGGGTGAGGACCCCTGCGGGTCGCCGTCTTGTTCGTAAGCCAAAATGGCGGCGCCCAATGAGGTTGCGCTTGGGAAGGCGGAGGCTCTGCCGTAACCTAAAATGGCGGCGCCCAGGAGGCGAGATGTAATGGGACGCTTCTCATCTCTCCGCCAAATGCAA
>VWZW01001826.1:777575-926784 GCA_013397115.1 Edolisoma coerulescens
CTCCTCTGTCAGTCCCAACTCATTGTCCGTCACAGTCCGCCCTGACTCCTCCCGGGCAGCAATGGGAGGAGAACCGCGAGCGGGCCGCCGAGCCGCGGCGGGGCTGGGAGGCAGGGCTTCCTCCCCGAGGTGGGTGGGCCCCCGCGCCTCCCGGAGCAGCGCCTGGCGGAGCACCACGTCTCCTTCCCTCACAGCCGCCATGCCCCCTGGGGCGGGTCAGCCTTTCCCTCCGCGCCCCTCCTGCCCTGCCCGCCCGTGTTCCCGCCCAGCACCGCTCCCTGGCGCCAATGGCCCCTTTAAGTGCTTTAAGCCACGGCCGCCCCTCCCTCGGGAGCTGCCTGCCCTGCCCGCCCGGAGCAGCTCGGGCGAGGCGGGGCGGCCCGGCCGAGGGGCTGTCTCTGGCAGCGGCCGTGTGTCTCCTGCGGGATTTCCTCCGGAGATTGGTGTGCTGCCTGCTTCAGCCATGGACGGGGTTACCTCGGTGTCCATAGCACAGCGGGTAGGCACTCAGGAACCCGCAGCGCATACATTCGTGTTCCCTAGCGATTCGGCTCATTGTTATTTAAATATGAAAAATTGCCTAAATCCCGGAAGGTTCAGGGGCTTTTGAAGTGCAGCATAAACGGTTCATTTAGTGCGTCTCTGGTTGAAATTAAAGTACAGGAGTTGTAGGGGTGCGGAGCAGATTCTGCCGATCTCTTTCTCCTAAGTTTGTGAATTAAAACGTTTTCTTTACAACATTCCGCCCTTAAAAGACGTTGTTTACAATCCGATTTGCCTGGGAGAGCAGAGCAATTGTTGCCCAGGTGCTTTATATTTCCTCAGTATACAATCACAGAATCCTTTCGGCTGGAAAAGACGTCCAAGATCATCGAGTCCAAACATCAACTCAGCGCTGCCAAGGCCACCACTAAACCATGTCACCAAATGCCACATCTCCACGTCTTTTGAACACTTCCAGGAACGGTGATTCCACTACTTCCCTGGGCAGCCTGTTCCAATGCTTAACTACCTTTTCAGTGAAAATATTTCTCTTAATACCAAATCCAAATACGGCATTGTGGAGTTTTATGTTGTATTCTTATTCTGACTTTTACTGATATCCAAAATGCTGAGTGTCTGCAGTTCTTGGGTGCTATGACTTCCGTCATCGTGGAAGTATTTTGAAGCAAAGAGTTTCTATGTGAATAAATTATATATTAGTACCTTGTGATTTTTTTTCCATACCTAATCATGCGTTTTGTTGGTACCATCAAACAATGTATACTCAAATCTGATTTAAGACAGATCTTTTGTATGCAGTGAGCTGACATTTTAGAACAGCAAAATCAAACTTGAGGCAGTGTGTGAAACACATAAATATCCAGAATTTCAGTTGACTTCTATCTCGGTATGTGAGTTCAGTATGTAACTGGGGGGGAATTATTTATCCACGAGTAACTATTTATCTGTTAGTTTGTGCAGAAAAAAAAATTTAACTAAGAGACTGAGGTAAATTATTGAATTGGAAACAGAATAGGAAATTATTTAGAGCAAAAGGTTTAAAAATAGCTGTAAAGCAATTGTATTAGTTACGTAATATAATCAACATGTAATTGTCACTAGTAACCTTTGCCCTCTATTAATTATACCCAGCTGCTAAAGGTAGGAACCAGTACTGGGAAGTCTTTGGTACATGCTTATCTATAGAGTAAAATCCATGAGATAGTGTAAAAAAATCTAATTAAGCAAGGAAAACTAGTGATGTTCTCACCTGATTGTGCAGAAAAGTAACCAACTCCTTTTGAAGTTGTGTTGAGGGATGTAAATCAGAGCACATGATTGCACAGCTGGTTGTCTTCAAGCAGCAGCTGTAACAGAGTTAACCTGGTTCTGTGAGATGGCACAAACTCCACCAGTTCGGGTGGGTGGACTGGCTGTCCTTTAAAAGGGTAGCTCTGTTTCAGTAGAGTTAGTGTGGGATTAGGTGCTGGCTTTCTCAGGAGAGCTGAACTGCAGGCTGATGGAAGCTAAGGAAGGGTTATTGCACACATTCTGTTCCTGCGCTTTCCTCGAGGCGTCTATTTTTGGACACTGTCAATGTTAAAGCACTGAGCTGCATGGCCATCTAGTCTGAGCTGCTGTGATCATTTCTGTGCTTTTATCTGAAGTGTGACTAGAGAAGGGAGCCTATTCTGTGGTATGAATCTGGAATGTAAGGATTTGCATAGTCAGTTTGGCTCCAGCCCTATTGCCTGCAAATTTGTCTCTCTTGGCTGTTAACTGAAGAGGCATCAGACACTCTGGAGATTAAGACAAAGTGCCAGCCAGCTGTAAGAGCTTTTGTCCTGCCAACTACTTGTGCCTTAAATTTCTGTTGGGATAGAATAAAGTGCTTTTTTATTATTACATTTTTTAACCTAAATTTTGTTTAGCTTGAGTAGTGATTTTCAGAGTAATATGGCAAATACAAAAGTGCTCATTCCTCAGGGATTTCTGGAGCTGGAAAGGGCATACTTGATTTCTCTGGAATGCTTTATATCCCTCAAGATGTTGCATCGCACAGATAACTGTCTGCAGATGTTTTCTCCTCTAAGTTGCAAGTCCCTATTTCAAAGATGGTGATGTTGAATATGAAATTGTTGAGAAGAGTTGGAGAGTGCTACAAAATTGACTGGGGGAGACACCCTGGATTCACTCATCCAGTCATGACAGTATTCAAATAAAAGCCAGACATAGGCAAGGGTTCCTTTCTTTGAATCCACTTTATAATTGTTTCAAGAAAGGTGCAACTTTGTCTCACACCAAAACCAGTGCTGCATGAATTTCCCAACCAGCAGTTTTATCTTGTTACCTGTTGAAAGAGATAGATAGATACATAGATAGATATGTATATTTATATCTGCTGGGGTGCGTGAGTCCTGCACTCCCCAGAGCAGAGTGCTGTGTTACCTGTCAGATTCAGGGTAACTGTGTGTACTCAGCAGGATGTTCCAGGGGTAGAGCCTGGAGTTATCCTGGTTCAAGGGAAAGCAGCGCAGCATCTGGTACTCATGGGCAGAGGTTTCAGTTTGGTGTTGGCATTGATCTCTCTGTGAACAAGCAGCTGCTTTACTGATTTTAAGGAAGCACTGAGGCATGTGCAATAAGCACAACATTGGCATGAGCAGTGGCACTAAGTTCCCATTGGCATCTCATCCTGCAATGGCAAGTATGGCAGTGTCTGAGCCAACAAGGCTTTCGGATGTGATTCATGCCATGCTGACAGGGGCTAGCCCAGGAAGGCAGACAAAGCAGCAGATTGTGTATTATCATATAATTAACTCTCCTGCTCCCCCAACATTGCCATGAGGACTGAATAACAGCTTTTCTGCGAACTTTCATGTTTGTGTCTGGAGTTCTAAATACCACATCTTTTCAATGTGCTTTTAAAGTGCAGTTTCTTAGGTTTTCAAAACAGAATAAGAGGATAAATTTTATCCTTTGATATCAGGCTGGCACGTAAGTTTACTGTGGGGTTAAGTGTTTAGAGCTGTCAGGGGCACTAATGGAGTAACTGGTAGTAGTACAAGTCTAATATCCTTTATGGTAACTGACAACAGAGGTTTGTCAGTGGGTCTAAGGTACACAGTTAATTGTCATTAAGCAGTAGTTGATTTTATAAAATGGTATTTAATGTCAGTTTTTGTACCTGTAAATACATTATATTTTTTTATAGTAATTCAGTTTGTAAAATGCTGCTTATTATGGGTTAATGCAATTGTGTGGGTGCATCATTTTGTGTGAGAGTTTTATTTGACCCATTTTAAAACTTTGCTGTAGCAATGTGATCTGAAAGGAAACACTGGCTGAGAATTTACTCAAATCAGATTATCTGACTTCCTCAAGTCAAAGGCAAAGCTTCCTCTTGGGAACCTCCTGTGTCAGCTGTGACACAGCCAGCTCCCTTCTCTGGCAGGCAAAGCCTCTAGCAGAAATAAACATAAATAAAGACAAAAGCTATGAAAAATGTCCTGGTACATCTTGTCCTGTGAATTGGCATGGCATTATGGACAGTAATTGTTTCAGTGGTGCTCCATCCAGCTGCCCGTGTCCAGGATTATGCTTACATTGCTGTCATATCCTCTTGCAACTTCAGCCACAGGATTTTGTGATTATTTTCCCTCCCAAATAAACTTCAAAATGATGTAGTGACTTAGGACCTAAGATGAAAAAGGCCCATGAAGAGGGAGAGGTAGAATTCAAGAGAGTAATTAACCTTATCTCTTGCTCTAGAGCAGTTTCACTTGATGCACTCACACTCTGGGCTCTGATGTCTGGTAGTGGCTGATGGGGCCTGAACATTGAAGGTCAGCAGTGATGAAACAATTTCCTTGAAGTCTCTGTGGAGCAGCACACCTACCTGAGAGGTCCCATCCTTGAGGAAACACCCATCTGTTTGGAAACAGATCTGCTTGGTTGTCTTTGCCACCTCTTCCACTGTCTTTCTTTTACTCTTGATTTTAGTAAGATTTTTAATGTATTAATGTAACAAAAGGAGGAATTAAAATTGTTATTTAAAACATGAAACTGTGAATGCAGAGCTCAATTAGCCTCTCAATTACATTTAATAAATAAGAACACAATCACTATGAGCAGTACAAATACCATTACTCAGACCTAACAATGTGCGAAATTAGAAACCATTAGAGGTTTTGAAAAACCACTAGGACCTAAAACACAAAGTGTTGCACACAAATAAATTTCTTGTTTCAAAGTCATGTATTTGTCCATGCACTGTGCTTCAAATTGTCTGTGCTTATGATGATATGGCCAAATGGTAGAAAGGCCTTGCTTTGGATCATCTGTTAACTTGACATCTTGTGGCATACACTGTATAAAACATCCTATTGTTATTTTGCTGGAGGCATAATGCTTTCAGCAGCTGTCACAATGAAATTGTGCTGTGAAATGAGGGGTATTAAAGGTTGTGACATCAGGATACGTTGAGACAATGTTGTGATCTCCAACAAGGAAGTCACCAAGTTTTCAAGGAAGAATGCTTCCCTCTTCATTATCCCCTGGGACGTTGTTTGCCAGCACCCATAAGTTTCTTTCCTTTTCTCTCTCCCTCTTTATTATGTTTCAGAAACCATTCTTTATCTTCTTTCATTTTTAATCACTCTTCATGCATGTAGAATTGAGGCATGTAGGACTGGATGACGTGTCCTACATGACCACTTGCTGTCATGTGCCACATTGTTACATCAGTCTTTTTATAAGCTATTAAACTCCATGTTGCAACTGGCTTGATTGTTTCATCCTGCTGCTGAAGGCAGAAGAGTATTCCAGAAACTCACTGCTCTGGAAAGGATTGCTACCTTCTAATTTCCCAGCTAGACTACACCCATTTTTATGGAAAGCTTCTCCTTTTTATGCAAACCAGATGAACTTTGAGTTAAAGGAGAATTTTTCAGCCTCTGCGACAATTTTTTTGCTCCTCATTTCTCTGTTTTAATGACTGTGGGGTAATACTTTCCTTACCACATCTCTCAATGGAGTCCAGGGTGCAGTTTGCATTATTTGCAGTGAGAATGCACTGTTGGCCTAAATGGGCTCAGCTCAACACCACTGTGATTCCTTGGTCCTTCTCCTGGGCTGATGCTCAGCCAGTTTCCCTCCTGTCCTCACATCTGGGGTTTTCCGTCAAGCCTGAGGTGTCTGTCGGCCTAATCCTCAAATTTATCGAGATCTCTCTGGGTTAAGTTCTGCCAGTCCTCATGCCAGTCCTCATGTCAGCACTCCTTAATGTGGCGTCCATAAACTTGCTCAGGGTGCATTCTGTGTCATCATCTGACACACACTGTGTTCTCCACCAGCTGCATGTCAGCTGTTCCTTGAGCCTGGCCATCCAGCCAGTTTTCAAACCATCTGACAGACTGGCAGCCCAGCCCTTGCCTTCTCAAAAAAGACCATTTTTTGTGTCACTGTATATATTAAAGTGGAAGAGAACTGATTTTTTNATTTTTTTTTTTTTTTTTTTTTTTTTTTGCATAGATTCCACACTTGAAGAGAGTTTAAAAGCCCAGGGGGCACAGAAAACACACTAAAATGTCTGGATAGGAATCAGAGTATCTAAGTGTTACCAGAGAGTATTGTGTTACATGTGCCCTTTTCCAATGTTTGAGATACAGGTGGATGTTCCAGGGGTGATTTAGGAGATGTAGGTGTCTGGGCCTGAAACTCCATATTTATGAGTCAGTGGAGAACTTGGATTTCACATCTCTGCCTGCTCTGAATCCTGGTCAGTATCAACAGTGGTAGCAAAACAAGATAGAAGAACTCAAAGTTAGAAGTTGATAACTCTCATAGACAGAATTTCCTGCTTTTAATGGTAGCTCCTGACCCAGTGAGCTTTCCAGAATTACTGCTGATGTATTTCTTACTCTTATAATTAAAAGAGAGATTCCTTATGTCAGTATTTGCTTAAGTTCCCAGCATAAAGTCAAAGAATTCACACACACACGCGAACACACACAGAGAGAAAAAAAAATTGATGCAAATCATTAATCAAAAAATTATAAGAATTCACCCAGCTCTCCAGCTTGTCTGAATAAACCATAAATACCAGTTAGTGCCTGACAGTTAAGATCTCTGGTATTAGTTCAGATTCTGCTATGAGAAGTGGAGTCTTTTTTGAAGAACATAGATTACAGTAGGAAAAAGATGCAGACACCTCCAAATACCATGACAAGATAAACATATCTGAGGAGTCTGGCTGAAATCAAAACATTTCTCATAGTTTAAGGGTTACTATGAACTTGAACTATAGTCCCTTAAAGATATAATGAACTGAAAGCCTTTCAAGGTTTTTTATGCCGGTGAGTTCTCTGCACCTATTTTTGTTTTTGAAATAACACTTCAAAATTTTTTATTTTTGCTCTTTTCATTGCTATGAGAAAAATCCAAATAAGCACAGGAAGATTACTAGCTGACTACACAATTTTAGAGCTATGTAGAGAACAAATGTAAATTCTTATAAATTTTCTAATATTTTTTCACTTGCAAGTTGTCTTAAGCTTTATTGGCTTTATTGTACAAGTGTTTCTTGCAAATGCTTTACTTTTAAAGTAATACTTCTGTAATCTGTAAAAAAAGGTTAGGCTTGTACCAAAACATAATTATATTTTATCAGATATAATTGGAAAAATAAACAATCTTTCAGGCTTACAGTCCTTGTATTTGGTCTGATTTCATCTAATAAAACATATTACCTCTCCTTCCAAACTCTCTTTTCCAGCACAGATTTTCTCAGCATGGCTGGATTTCCTCCAGAACTGTAATAATAAATTACAAAGTTGCAGCTTTTGCAGGCAGACTTAGAATATTTGTATGTGATTGTTTATGAATTATTGAGATATTGCTACTCTCGGAACAAACTGATACTGCATATCCATTACAGACCCAATAAATTAACTCAGATTAGTATGATGTGCTGAGAATTTTCTGTCTTTTAAAAAAAATTATTATTATGACTTCAGAAAGACTTTTGTTGTATTCTAGTAACTGAGGTGATGTCCTGATGAACACCTTTACAGGGAGCTTCAGACGGCACGAATTTGGTTTACAATGTACTATTGGTATCTGTTGGTGTGGTTCTACTTGCCAGTGGATTGTATTGACTCAATCCCTGCTAAAAAGGATTCTTACCATTTTATGAGATTTGTACATGTGTTACCCTAAAAAATCAGTCTTAATGCACTTCTAATCTACAAGATTTCCTCTTAGGTTCTTAATGCTTTGTTTTACACAACGTATTTTCAAATTCCACACAAAAATCATATAGAAGCTTTAAAAGCTTTTAAGGCTGCAAAGTCAAGCATTCTGCTGTTAGAAGATTCCAGGAATTGTGTTGTTTGCAAAATTTTGATTTGCTTTCTGTTGTATATGATTGCAAGGTAGTCATTAATGACAGGAGTTTATTAGTGGGCAGAAAGGACAGTAGTCACTTAATGAGCCACTCTTCAATATTTTGTTCTCTTTTTGGTGCTTGATGTGGGTCTCCATGCCTTGCTATTTACTGTTCAAATCCTGCTCTGAAGGCAGAGTTACCAGTTTTGTTATGCATTTTTTCAGTGATACACTACAGGGTAGGAGCTGAGAGTTTCACAAGCAGAATTCAGTGTATTTTCATAACATCCCCATAAGTTAAGGACAAAATAGCATTACAGCTAATTACATTACATTGCAGCTACATTTTTAGCCATAAAAGCACAAGATTAGAATTTAGGCTTTCAGCAAAACCGTATACCCAGTTCATGGCTGGCCATGAAAAATGGGTTTTTAAGTGGCTAATTTAGTAGTCTGTGAGAAGGACAAAAATAGAATCCCGTCCTTCTGAGCCGCATACAAATGCCTTAGCCTGGAACTACTTTTTTTCCTCCTGCAGTCATTGTGTTCACTGTCTGCAATAAATGAGCCAGGATTCTCTGGACAAGATCTGATTCATCACAAAATCCTGACTCATCTCCATACCATGGTCCATTCTGTTCACTGAGTTGCTATATGCAGCTCTATGCCAACAAGCTAGATATGCTTCCCTAAAAATGATGGAAAAGTGGTGTAGGGAGAAAAAAGAAGAAAAAAAAAAAAGACCATTTCTTCAAATATTTCTAGCAGGCCCCGTGGTCCTGGTGTTCCTCTGCCTCTCTACCCAGATGTGGCTTCAATGTGTGTCTGTGCTGGTGCTGAGCATGTAGGTTAAATGTATAAAAACCCCTTTATTTGAAAGATGGATGAAAACCAGCTCATGAGGTGTGTGGAAAACAAGTGCTGAGATGGAGAGGAGGAATTCTGGTTGCCAAGACGCTTAGGAGAATTTGCTGGTAGGAAAAGGAGGCCTCGTTTAGCTCTGGAAGGATGTGTCTTGCTGTTTCCCACCACTGGCCCAGATGGTGAATGTGATCCTGACCTGTGAAAGATAACAGGATGCCCCTCACCCCGAGAGATTAAGCACTGTAATTCATTGCACCACTTCCCTTCTTAAAGAGAGCAAGATAAAATCAGTTCCTCTCATCCTTTTCCTGATGGGTGATGGAGCTAAACCCCTGAAGAAGTGGTAACACATAGGGGAGGGATTGTTTTGCCTTAAAATTCCTACCAACAGCCTTCTTGTAGGTCTCCTTCAGCTTCTTGATGTCTACATGACAGGGTCTGGAAGCTGTTGAGTGCTTCTGCTGGGACTGTCAGTGAGTGATGAGTGCATAAACAAGATAATTCCTAGTGGTTTTCTCATGTCTGTAGTCCTCTGGATACTCTTGCAAATGGCAGGAGAGCCTGGAACTCTCAAGGTGCAGCAGGTGGTGTAGGGTGGCACCATTAGTGTTTTACTGGTCTGCAGGGCTCTCCTGAGACAGGGACATTTTGCATGAGCACCCACGTGTGAAGTGTGACAATGGCCCGAGGTGGCAGCAGGGCCAGGTTCGGGTCGGCTGCACAGCTTTGCTGGGCTTGAGTGGCTGCGGCTGCTCCAGGTGGGAGCTGCACCAAAGTGCCACCTGCAGGAGCAGTGTCCTGTGAGGGGGTCTCGCAGCCAGACACCCTTAGGGTTTATTGTCCTGGTGTTCCTCCTGAGGGACCCTCAGCACCCTATCGAGCACTCCCAAAGCTGGGTCTTGAAGCTCTGTCAAGTGCTTCAGGCCTCAAGGACCAGTGTGTCACCGGAACAGGGCATCACAGGCCTACGAGCACAGCTTTGGTAGTGGTCAGAGAATTCCTGTCCCTTCTGCAGTACAGGCAGAGGATCCCCCTTTCAGTACCCTTACATCAGGAGAAGAGATTGAGAACTCAGTGCCAGCACTGAGAAACAAGAAATCGAGTGTTGGATGGATTTTTGTGTTTGAGGATGCGGCATGCTCAGTGATTCTCTATGTGCAGTAAATGTAAAGAGCCTCTGGCTCACGGGAGCAGAAAGTAACAGAACATTCATGGACTTGAACTCACAAGCTCCCATAAGTTTTTACAGAACATTTTTAAACTGAGACTTTCACAGGCTCATCACTTGGCGCAAATTTGTACAGTGACTCATGCAGGAGCAGTGAGAAGCACATCCCTGATACAGAGAGTTCCTCTGCTAAAGTTTGAGGCTCTGCATCAAGCTAGGAGGTGCACAAACTTTTTAACAGAGCAGCCTTGCATTCCTTTTACGAAGATGGCCATTCTTCAATCTTTTATTCTCATAAACAGCTGAACCAATCTTTTAATAAACAAGCAAACAAAATACCCTTCCGGTCCTCAGCGGTTAGCCAGCACAGAAAATCTCATTCAAACAGTTAAGGCTAAATTTGTAAAGTACTGATAACAAACCTAGTAATGAAAGTGTCAGGAATCATGACATGAAGTCACTTACTTTTACAAGCTATTAATTCATTAGATCTTGTGCCTTCTGTTTCTGCAGCTATGTTCCTCAAATCAGTTTAGTGGTGCAAAGCATTAGTTTTAGGTGAGTCAGTCCTTTATGTTTTAAATTAGATAAATTCTTAATTATTGCTTGATTATTATTAATTAGTTCAAGCAAGACTGAAAAAATGTGAAATAGGTGAGCTAAGCTTATAGCAAGAGTTTAGAACATGAAGGGATGCATCTTGCAGCATCTGGGCTTTCAGGTTGTTTTATTACAGAAGATAAGCAGAGATGTCTTAATTTCCACTTGAGAGATCTGCCCAGATCACACCTGTTCTCATTTCTGTAACCAAAAGGTGGCAGCATATTGTCTCCTTTCCCTTTCCATCCATCCCAGCTCTAAGCTCCTAAATAACCTTACTTGCTCAGTTTGTCGGAATGCCAGGAAGTCCAGAAAAATCATGCTGACTAAGAAACGCTGATGAGATCTTACGTAAAATCAACTCTTTGTCACCTTTAGATAGAAAAAGGAATAGATCAAGGTCTGGTGATTTTATTCCATTGTTTCAATGACAGCCTGACTGACTTTTGGAAATGTGAAGAAGGTTTGAATTTCAGCTCAGTGGCATAACTTCAGAAGGGACACCTACCTATAGAGCTTAACACTTTTGTTAATGTTAATGATTGTTGAAAAGCTCGAGGCAAATAATGTTGATATCTGCCAGATACTATTGCTGTGTCAGACTTTAACTCAGTTTTGTTCCTACTTAGGTACTTCCTGCTTTGGCAAATAGACAGAAGGCCAGTGGGCATCCAAAGGAACAGCAAAGGTGAGGCAAATACTTCATGTAGTGCAAATACCAAGGTGAAAATGCAGGAATGTACCTGTTGAGTTTTGCTGCATGAAGGCATCAGTTCAGAGGCTTCTGGAAAGATGCCCAGAGACACCCATTTCCCATTTGGCTGGTAAAGAGATCTGGAGGTGGAGGGAAGCATTCTGAAACACAAGCTGCTGTCAGATCTACAGGGGGACTGTGTACTTGGCACAAAGCCCCACGTCCTCAGGAAACACAACTGCTACAGAGCACTGCAGTGTGTGTCCTTAACAATTCAGACATCCATGTGCATGTCAAACTCCTGCTCTCTGCACTGACTTCCCATGCTCAGACTCCAGGTCTCAGTCATTATTTCCCTGCTGCTCTGTGGCCTGGCCTGGGAACTGTAAGTGACATTCTGCAGGGTGTTGGGTGGAGTTAACAGTGCTGTTCCTGAGACACTGGGGAGCTTTTTATTGCAAGGGTAAACAAAGCCCTTCAGCTTGAGAAGGTTTAGAACTTCTGTTAGCCCCAGCTGGAGAACAGGTGTGCAGGAAGGATCAGAAAATATTTGGTAATTACAGAAAACTTTAGGGTCACTTTCAATCTCCAGCTCTGGAAAGCCTATAAAAAAATTCCCATAAGTACAAGCCTCAGCAGCCATTCAGTCTGAACCCACAAGCTTTTCTGAAGTTATATGATGTATTTAATTCATCAGGTTGTTGCATCTTGCAAGTATAGGTCGAGTTGAGTAGAAATCCCACATGGCATTGTTCCTCCTGTCTTTGCTGTCCACAACTAGAGATCTGACTTAATGGAGAAACACAACTCGTAGACAGAGCTAGATGGAGGTTTGAGGAGAATGATGTGGAAGCTGGTGCTGACAAGCAAGAGGCAGATGCAGGGAGGTGGCTAAGAACATGGGATCCTTTGTCTCAGTCATAACTGCCAGTGTAGATGCATTTTTGGGGAGTAGCCCAGACTGAGGACACAACTCTTGCAGAAGTTAAGGATCGTCTTAAATTACTACTCATTCCTCCAAATGGAAGATAGTTTTTGGCCTGATGTCTCTGACACAGAAACGTCATTCATTTAACTACAAATGTTCTCCAAATGTCACATTCTCCCTCCTAAGAGTAGAAGAGGAATAACAATAACAATGCTGATATGAAAATTTTATGTGATGTTAGCCCAGCACATGAATGCAAAGTACTAAAATGTCCTTAGCAAAGAGGCCATGTAAAAGCACATACAGAGGAGGATTTCCAGGCAGTAGTCTGGGTCTGTCATAGGTAGAGATGCCTTTGAAGAAGACTGGTGCATTTTGATGTGGTGGTTGTATCCAGGTGCTCCTCAGCAGCACAGCACTGAGTAGGTGGTTTGATGTGCAGTAATTCTTGTTGCCTGCTGTGTGAGTGGCTGCTCCTGGCTGGACAGTGCCTGGAACTTGCCTTCCTGTTTAATCTACCCTCAGTTCAGCCACCTTTCCTCAATGTCAGCACTGACTCCTGAAGGAGATGATAGCCAACAAAAAGTGGCACACATTGTCCTGCCCACGGCAGGGAGGTTGGAACTAAATAATCTCTAAGGTCCCTTCCGACCCAACACATTCTGTGATTCTGTGGTGAGCCCCAGCCACTGCAGGTCTGTTACTCAGATGTAGGGGATGCCCCCCACCAGTCACACTTGGTTTTATGTCTATCATCAGAGAGACAGAAAAAACATAGCATCATTAATATTCTTGTATGTACTTAGAAAGGCACAGGTGGGAAAATCCTCTGTGAATTGTCTTATATTTTACATGCTGTCGGCCAGGTGATGAGTTAATATAATTCAGCCATGCCAATATGAGCAGATTTCAAAGCTGCTTGTCTGTTGCTCCCTTCATTTCCCACCTCTTGTTGAACAGCTGGTCTCTAGAAACAGAGGAATTATTTCTGTTTGGAGGTTTCAAAACCAGCTTGAAAGATAAGAGAGAGCACCTCAGTATGTTCTCTCTCTCCCTCGTTGTTAGCACAGCTGGAAAATTGTCTGTATGACTGTAAATCTCAGTCCTTTTTAGACCTGGAATAGACATTCAGCACAGGTTCTATTTTGAATGGGAATCTATTTTCCTCTATTCTGTATTTTAAAAACATCTGTAGCTCACAGCTACGCTCAAAACTGACAAGTCTGCATGTCAAATGGAAATGCCAACATAGTATGGTGTGACATGAACAGCGTCCAAACATTTTCTTATGGCTTTTTTTTTTTTTAACTGGTGCAATAAAGGTATTTTTTAACATTTGTCTGTCTCAAAAGATGGGGTCTTAAAATGATATTTTCTTCATTCTGGAAAGCTACAATTTCTGCCACCTTTATACCCTTCTCCTTTTCTCCAATGACATTTGCAATTTAACACTGGTTAGAAGATAGAAGAACCATAATTCACAAGTTGAGAAACATCCCCTACCACAATATCCAGCCTCTTTTCCACCTAGAAAATGCTAGCAAAAAAAGTGCAAACTGCATCAAATTTAAATAGCCGATCTTAAGATAAAAGTTGACTCATGGCATAATCAATCTTCAAAGCCCATTTTTATGGAAAAGGTGACAGTTTAATCCTCTGGTAATTTCAGTGTTTGGAAAGTGGCAATTTTCAACTCCATCTTGGAAGAAATTAATTGCCAAGTAGGGCATTCTATAGCATGAAAATGAGATCTCTAAGTACAGTATGTGCCTCTGCTCTCCAATATACTTTTACACTTATATCTAGACCTGGTCTATAAAAATCCACTTGTTTTGGTAGTTGCTATTAGTTAATGGGAAGCACCAGGCTTTTTTAATAATCTAATGAGTCCTGACTGTGCTTAATTACAGCGTTTAAAAAACATACATCTGACATTTCCTCCAATAAATAAAATAGTTGACTAAGTAGAAACAGTCCAACTAAAAAAATAATTGACAATAAAACAGCAAATGTTTTCTTCTGTCTCAGAATTTTAAAATTCCAGAATATGCATGTGCTTTATTTTTTTTTTCTTTTCTTTTTTTTATTTTTTCTTTTCTTTTTAGCAGACCTGGAGCAGAAAAGCAGCTTTGCAGGTCTGTGTGAGGAGAATGAGGAGAATGAGGAGAATGAGGAGCAGCACTCCTGAGGTTCGGGATAAGGAGGGCTACACTGCTGGTCTGGAAGTGATTCATTTTTCTCTCCTCAGAAAGGAAACCTGTCTGGAACCAGGTGATCCTGCCTCCCAAGGAAGCAAGGTCCTGTGGCTGGTAGGCTGATGGGAGGTGCTTTGCCTCTCTGGAAGGCAGCAGCTCTTGCTGAGCTCAGAATTCAGTTTAAGCCAGGAGCTGACAGCTACAGCCTCTCACAAATGCCTCTGTAAAGGGGCTGTGGCTCCTGGCCCTGCCCCAGCCCAACAGCACTGTTGGCTGCCACAGGCCATCCTGGGTGTCCCACACCACCAATCTGTCTTCTAAGCCATGCACAAAGCCCCTCCAGTAGCATCAGTGCAACGGGGCAGTGAATCAAATTGTGCACATCAAGGGAAAAATGTTAAATACTTCAAGCTTTAAAACTGCCAAACAGATGTTCTTTGGTTTTGACTCAAAACCATTCAACTTTAAATACAAAAGCAGCCAAGCCAAGTGGGAACATTTCAGGCTCAAAAAACCCACTGGAACCAACAGGGAATGGTAGGCTTGTTTTGTTCTCAGACCAGTGCATAAATTCTGTTTCAAGTGCTTTCTCTGAATTAATTTCTGTTCCAGGACAGTGTATGAAAAAAATAGCAATTGGAGAGGTTAAGTGAGGATCACAATAAAAGTTGTAATTCAGCTTTAACAGCCCAGGATGCTGCAGCTACATTGTCTGCCTGCATAGTGCATGCTTTTTAAAACACTCTAGATGGCCTTGGTTCCTCTTTGTCAAAAGGATTCTTCATCTAATGTTACTAGAAAACCTTTCTTTGCCTCAGCTATATTGTGAAGTTGATATAAATCCATGAGAATTTTTTCTTTTTTAATCTTGAGAAACTATTTGTTTCAAATTGCTTATTAAAAAGTCTCCTCATATGACAGCCACATTCCGTAGATGTGAACCCATTGCCCTGTGGTGATTCAGGGTCATATTAGTCTAGACAGTAACTCTGGGGAGGTGGCTGCTCATGTTAGAAACATCAGCCTATCACAAGTGCACTGTCAGCATAAACATTGCAGGAATTTATGCTTCAAAAAATTGGGTCTTTGAACTCTCACATAATCTCCTTTTTCTTCCTCCTGATGCGATTTCCAGAATGTAGTGGGAAATGAAGTTAAAGATACCTGTTTTCTGAGGAGAGGATGCTGCTCTCAGGGGTAAAAATGCAGGATGCTTGCCCAGAGAAGATTCCTTGGCAAGAGAAAAATATTTATGCAACTGAGAGCTCTCCCTTGCTCTTCCCATTTTTGGGATGTGGACATTAGAAGTATTTTGTGCATTATCACAGGTTCAAACACAGCACCTAATATAATGCAGGAGGGTACTGTGGACTGCTCACATTCCCTGGGACAGGATGGTCTTCCCTATTGCACACTCTTCATCCAGAAGAAATATCCAGGTGATTACTGTCTCATGTTTCCCATATCCATAAAATTAAGTGGAAAGTTCTGGAAAAGACAAGATGGAATTCAGTGTGAAAAAGATGGAGAGCCTCTAGAGAGGGCCTTTCCAGCACTTGTACAGCCTCCTGTTCACCTTGGAGGCAGCTGTTATTTTTTGGGAGATGGATTGGGCAGCTTTTTCTCTCAGCTCTCCCCTGCCTGTAACATTCTTCTTTTAAAAAATGCATGTTTGTGTCTTGCTGTCCCCAAATAGCTGATACACACTGACTCAGCACAGGCCCAGCACCCACACTGAATTACTGACTGATCTCAGGGAACCTGTGCCACCCACTAGCTCCACAGTATTTTGAGATATTCCCAGGTGTGTTTGGAGTTCTCAGGGTGGTTACAGGACCTTTAAGAACCAGAGTCTCCCTTTGTTTTACATTCACTTCAGTCTTTTTTTATGGTCTGCTTGGCTGTAGCTGTGTTTGGAGCAGCAAGACAGCCGAGCTGATGCTGGTTCTGGCAGATGGGACAAGCGAGGGGTCATTCAGTGACACTCCACGGTGCCCTTTACAATGCACTCTGTGATCCACTCTGCCAGACTATCAACTGCAAGGGGATAAGGAGCCATTGTGCTTCTTCCAGCCATCTTTCTGCAGAACTGGCAGAGGGATAAGGCAGGGGAGATGTGCAGGAGCAACTATTTCTTTGGAGGGTTGATAAACTGCACTCAGAGAGCTGAGTGCCCAAACAAGAGTCGGTGTTCAAACACTGCAGCTGAGCATTGGATTGCAGGAGAATATCAGGGGCTGAGAGAACAAAAGATGTCAAATGGGGACAAAGAACTAAAAGATAGAGAGAATGACTAATTACAGCAGAAGTTGTCTAAGAGACTAGAGCAGTATATTAAAGGAGCAGAGGCAAAGTAAGAAAGGGAAGTGCTTAGCTGAGACACTTTCCCTTTCTCCCAGCTGCCACACTGTCCTGTGCACATCTCTAGGCAGCTGGCAAATATCTTCTGAGAGCTCTCTTCCTCCTCACCTTGACATTTGGCTGCACTGTAAATAACCCATTCCTGATTTTAAGCATAAGCACTGTTTCAAACTATTAAAATTGTATAAGCTTCTGTCCAACTCCCGCGCAGTGCTGGATTTTGGAAGAGGTGTTTGGCTGTTTTGGCAGGCAGATTCACCTATCAGACACAGCTGCTTACAGCATCCTGACAGCTCTGGGTTCCACCACAACAGTGAAAATCACCTTACCTTGATTTGCTGAGGTCTAAATTTCTAAAACCAGTATTCCACAGAAATCATAGTAATGGGACATGACAAAGTGAGCAAGACTTTGTAGTTCATGGAATCATAGAATCAAAGGGTTGGAAGGGACCTTTAAAGGCCATCTAGCTCAACCCCCCTGCAGTGAGCAGGGACATTTTCCACCAGATCAATCTGCTCAGAGCTCTGTCCAGCCTGACCTTGAATGTTTCCAGGGATGAGCCATCTACCACCTCTCTGGATAACTTTTTCCAGTGTTTCACCATCCTCATAAAATTTTTCTTCCTTATATCTAAGTGAAATCTACCCTTTTTTAGTTTAAAACCATTACCCCTTGTCCTATTGCAACAGGCCTTGCTAAAAAATCTGTCCCCCTCTTTCTTGTAAGCCCCCTTTATGTACTGAAAGGCCATCTGCTTTAGAGTTTTTTAATACACCTCTCACCATGGCATATTTGTTTGTTTTCCTTCTACATCCTCAACTCCTTAGGATACACTTTTTTTCCCCCATGGTAAGGACTTTTGTTGCTTTTTAAGTGGGTAGATGTGAAGATGAGAAATTCAAGAGAAAAAGAAGCATTTCAGTGGAAAATTTCAGCATTGCAACCTCCCGGGAGGTTGCCAATTATTGAAAGGCTTTTATTGAGAGGAAGATTTTGCAGCATTTTCTAATTCTGGTCAGACTCTGCGTTCACCATATTTCTTCTGAAGCTACTGTTGCAGACAAGTGTCCTGAACAAGATTGATTTGTTCTCAGCTCTCCTAAAGTACATTCTGCATAATCTCAGAGCTGCAGGATTGTGTTTTATAAGATGAGTTTGATACTGCTGGGGCATGAGATATTTAAATGTCACTCTTTCTGCATACACTCGTGTGGGTTACAACCATGTGCAGTGAAACCCAATAATAACAAAATCGAGAGCATCAGTGTGGAAGAAAGCTGAGATATTTCCCTGGGTGATAGGAATGAAAGGACACATTGCTCAGAAACTGAGACTGGATGTCAGAGCACAGGAAGGCAATCAGCTGCTGTGTGGGACATGCCCCACAGGGCATTTGGACAGCATTGGGGGTGCTAACACAGGTCGACAGTAGTTGCTACTACGAAGTGTATCTTAGTAAATAAGAAGACTGCCATAGGATTCTCCATAATCGGAACATAATCTGTGTTTTGAGAGTTGTAGACCTACACTTTTTTTTTGCCAACAGTTAGAAATTAAGTTCTCCAAGGATCAAGTAACCCATTCTGCCCTGGTGGTCACTGTGTGTCCCTCTAGAATGACAGCCAGATGAGCCGGAGGATTTGGGGATTGTAATCTGTTATTGAGTGTGTGTTAGAACTTGATTCCTACCTAGATCAAGTTCTGGACCTCCTAAGGACGGGAGTCTCTCCCAGCTGTGATCACTGATCCTTGACTCAGTTACTTAGACTCCAACCAGCCATGCTTTTAACAGTGGTGGTTCTGGTCTGGTTTCCTGGATTTCAGCCAAGATTATGGCCACTATAGTGATACTTATGAAATTTCAATTGCTTATTTGCCTTTGGCCTCAGTCTAAAAACATCTCAAGATCACAAATGAGGAATTAATTTACAAGGTATTTTAAAGGCAGACCTGAGTAAGCTTTTAGCTGAAAACTGTGTAGTCACAGCTAGTGCAATATCAGGGTAGTACTGCACTATCCAGCTTGCAATTTGTAGCACTGTCATTGTAGAAAGGAGGAAAAAAATGCGAAAAGGAGAAACCACATCCATCAGCTTGCAAATACCTTGTAAACATGAAATCAAGTTAGAGATGCAGTTTTCAAACACAAATATATGAAGGTACATCCATATTTAAGCTATTAAATCATAGAGATTATAATGTCAGAATTATTGATTCTCAGTGAGATCCAAGTATTGGTGTCATAAAAATCATCCTGGATTAGTCTCTTGGCTGCAAAGGAGCTGATTCCTGAAGCAGAGAATGGATCTGGATGTGGGTCTTCTGATTTCTGTAGTTTGAGAGCCCTGATGCAGTCTTTGGTTAATAAGCAACTTTTTTGGGGAAAAAAAAAGGTCAACAATAAACTTCCAATTTTAGCAGTCTCACTTCCTTTAGTTTCCTCAATTGCTATTTCTCCAAGCAGCCTTTGCAAGGAAACTGGTTAACCGTGCACTGCTTTTCAGCTGAGAGATCTTCTCTCCCATATTAGAAGAGGCCCCTGGACTCTGAAGTCTGGTTCCAGACTGGGAAGCTTGGGAGGTAAGAGGTTTGTCCCCCTCTCATTCAAAGCCCATTCAAGTGCCTGCATATTTAATTGCTGCAGAGTACTCAAGACATCCCTGTGGAATCTGCAAACTAGTTAAAGTTGCGACTCTTATGTACCCTGAAATAGCTCAAGCACAGCTTGGAACACAGCTTTTTTCCCCAAAGATGTGCGTGCAGCAGGGTGCATGGGGAGAGTGCAAGCCAAGGATCTCAGTTAATGATAACCCTTCCTGAATATTGCCATGGGATTTTTAGATGCTTCTCAGCTCCCAGAGAGATGCAGGAAGATATGACCCCAATTTAGCATCTCATCCAAAAAGCAGTAAGTAGTTCTGACAGTGCAGGTCTCCCTAAGATCTGTGAGGAAAAGTCAGACTTGGATGTGAGCCCAGCCATAGTGTTGAGCTGAAACTCCAGATTTTTGGGTCGTAGAATGACTTCAGGCGATCCATACTCTGACAGATAGGGACTGTGGGATTCGGAGTTAGTGACAAGGAAATTGTTCCTAAAATTACTGGTGGGGAAAATGGAAGGAGGAACAATTGCAATTATTTGCTGCTATCAAGATAGGTGAGACCTGTTCAGGGAACAAAGGCAGGCTTCACTTCTTTATCCGGTCATTCTGACACATCCCAAGAGCTTTACATTGGAAGGAAAAGAATAAGAGGCTTGCTCTATGAATAGCTCATATATCAGAGTGTGGGAGAATGAGACCAGCTTTAGGTAGTTTGACTTTATTATTCCTCACATGTGCCTGGAGGCCTCTATCAGCACTCCAGCCTTGTGGCACTGTGCCAACAAGCACAAACACAGCCCTGCCCTCGAGCTATCACAGCCCAGGATTGCAGGGGTGACAAGGGGGACGAAGGCAGAGGTGTGAGGCAGGGACATACTGGTATGACAAACACGTTTGTATGGCATCCACAGCCCCAACCACATTCATCCCCAGGCTCTGCTTCCCGGGATTTGTGGCAGAGGTAAAGCATAAAAGTGTAGTTGATAGAAGACAAGATGGTACCTTGTGGGGAGATTTTTACCATGATTTAGAGGGCAGGCTGTGAGAAAACATAAAAGTGTCTCTAGGAGAAATGACAGAATCTGTTATCTTTAGTGAGGGAAGAAAGTTTTCTGTTGTGACAGGGTATTAGATTTAAGAGCCGAGGAGAGACCAAGCAGTGAAGAGGCTTAGAGGTAAAGGCTCGAGCTTTTCTCCCAATCCCACCACAATATTTATAGTATCAAGACATGTGCTATCAAGAGGAAAAAATGAAATCTCAGTAACAGTGCTTTGATGTTTCTTAGCTGGTGAGGATCTTGAAAAAAAATTCCATTGTGTTCGACTTCATTACAGAAAAGAAGCTATAAATTTTCTCTGCTTTCCTCATGAACGATCCCCAGGGGCAGCTGGGGAGTCAAGTTGCTCCAGCTTTCACCCAAATGTCACTTTTCACACTCAGCCCATGGTGCCTCATGAGCACCACTGCAACTTTGGATGCACCAGTGAAATCACCACTGAGGGTGTTGTGCAGGTGCTGTATAGTTCCAGTCCTGGTCTGTACTTCCAATTTCCAGGTGCCCTTGGGCTAGCATCTGTGTGACCTGTGCCTTGTGCATGAGGGATATCAGAGAAGGAAAGATTTTGTTGGGGTTGTAATGTTCTGTTGGGGTTGTGCCTCAATATCTTTAACGTGTGAGCTGCTCCCACTCTGCAATTCCATGAACAGACTATGCAATGTATTTTTACTGGGTTAAGGTTAGTTTTAAAAACCAAATAATTCTAAAGCAGAAAGCCAGAAATTATCAAAATTTGAAAAATTTTAAAGTAATATTTTTCAAAATATTTTCCAACTAAAAGTTTCAAAACTTCCAAAAATTCAAAATTTTTCAGTGCAGCCTGGCAGCCAGGAGAGCCAACCGTGTCCTAGGGGGCATCAGGCTCAGCATCTCCAGCCAGGCAAGAGAGGGGATTGTCCCACTCTGCTCTGCATTGGGATGACCTCACCTCGAGTGCTGGGGGCAGTTTTGGGCACCACAATATAAGATATTAAACTATTAGAGAGTGCCCAAAGAAGGCCACAAAGATGGTGAGGGTCTGGAGGGGCCATACAGGGAGCAGCTGAGGGCACCTGGTCTGTTCATCCTGGCGAAGAGGAGACTGAGGGGAGACCTCATTGCAGTTACAACTTCCTGGTGAGGGGAAGAGGAGGGGCAGACACTGATCTCTGCTCTGGGGTGACACTGACAGAACCTGAGGGAATGGCCTGAAGCTGTGTCAGGGGAGGTTTAGGTTGGATATCAGGAAAAGGTTTTTTACCCAGAGGGTGGTTGGGCACTGGAACAGGCTCCCTATGGAAATGGGCACCAGCCTGACAGAGTTCAAGACGTGTTTGGACAATGCTCTCAGGCCCCTGGTGTGACTCTTGGCGATGGCTCCTGTACAGGGCCAGGAGTTCGACTTTGATGCTCATTGTGGGTCCCTTTCAACTCAGGACATTCTATGATTCTATGAAAAATATCCTGAAATGGAATCTCTTCCTCCTGTATGGAAGACCTCCTCCTTGGTGAACTGATATTTTCCAGTTGAGAAAATTTTAGCTTCAGTGAAGAGAAAAACTGGTGCTTAACAGAGTGCAGAGTCAGAGAAGTGAATAAACAGGAAATGTGTTTAAAACACTAAAATGGAAGTTGTTCCTTGCAGGATAAATAGATCTAAGACAAGGCTAAAGAAGAGATGTTCCAATACTTGGTATGGGATGCTTAGAGCAAGTAATTTGGCATCTGAGAATGGCAGAAATAGATTTTAAATTTTTATTTACTGGAATCGGAAGCCCACTGCATGGGTCTAGGAGAATGAATCAGTGATAACACCCAAGGTAGCAGGGCTGGCTGCTTGGTGTTACTGTTGTGATAGAGAAAGGACAGGATTCAGGAGAACAGATTTACTGGGAATGATCAGGCTAAGATAAGGCATATATAGAGAGAGGTGGGCAGGTGGTGTGTGTGTGTGTCTATATGAATATCTATGTTATTTATCGGGAAGAAAAGCCAAGATGTGAGGTTAGAGGGCAGAGAGTGATCATGAATAAAGTTTTGCATTTGTAATTTGTGTATAGGCAGATACTAAATCAGACCAAATGGTTATCTCTGCAATGCTAAACCTTGTTTTCCCAAAAGAACAGTCTCTAAAAATTATTTTCCCCTGCTTTCTGTTTTTGTGATGTATAAGGATGGCAGTACTATAATTAATCCCCTCTTGACTCTGCTCATGGGTGCTGTAACTTCATACAGCAGCATAGTTACACACTGAACAAGCTGAAATTTTAGCTTCTTACTTACCTGGATTAATGGGAGCAAACCATTCCTCTAGGGCTGTACAGGAGAGACAGTTTATAGAGCATGTTGAAAAGAAAAATGTTAGCCAGCAATTCAGTCATAATTCTGAGAAGGAGTTTCTGTTCATGAAAGAAAAAAGGTTGTGTGCCTGACCTTCCTGGGCACAGAATGCCCCCAACTTTCACCATGAAATCATTGAAAATTGAGTCTCTTCTGAACCAGCTAAAGCAAACACAGTGCACAGTCCTTTTGAAGGTCTGTGCATGCTCCTGAGTGCTGTGCTTGCCCTCAGCTGGGCTCATTCTCTCTGAAACAAGCACTGCTAGTGTCTAATTTGTGATGGCAAATGTGGTTTTTGAGGGGTGATGCAATCCCTGAACTTAGCTTTGCTTTGACAAAACCACTTTATCATCTGCACTCCATTGTATTACTGCTTTCAGAACAAGTGCTGTCGGTGTTGTCCTGGAGTGCAGCTCGTGGGACATTGAAAAGGGGACAGAGGTGCAGGCTGGAAAAGAGGGGTTCTGAGTTTGGGCTCAAGTTCCCACTCAGAGTTGTAGTGGCTGCAGCTGCTCCTGGCAGCCAGGGACTGAAATCACAGAACCACCTGGGAAAGCAGGCATGAGTGCTTATGACCCCTGTAACTCAGAACCATTCAAATGGCAGGCAGTGCACTAAACAATTCCTGAGTGCAATCCCATGGTCTGTCCTCATTTCCCATAAAGCAGCTGTAGTTTGTCATGGTTATTTTCATGGCTCTAGGGAAGCAAGTTGCTTGAACCAGGCACCACATCCAGCTGCTCAGACTTCAGGAAAACCATTCAGCAGACTGCAAGAGAGATTAATCAAGTGGCCTGGCTTTAAAAACCTTACCCAGAGCAGGTGAGTCACTGCTGGATCTTGCATGTCAGAGCAGAAACATCCTTCCCCAGACCTGGGAGACACAGCCTGTGCCTCTTTAAATCTGCGCTGCGTGCTGCAGTGCTCTGCATTGTTGCCATGGCAGAAATCTCCCCATAGTAATAACCTCTTTCAGGGAAGGTTAAAAAGAGACAGTGCACATGCTCAGAAATGCTGCACTTGTTCTCTTAGCAGTTTGCAGCGGCCATTTCAAAGAAACCATCACAAAGACAAGAGAAAGATCAGGTACTGATATTTTTTCCTTTGTTAAAGGGGGTGACTTTTCTCTTTCACAGAAGTCCATGCACAGATCTGTCTCTGTTCCCAGTTGCGCTGCAGAGAGAAACCACCCTTGAAGCCTGTGGTGATTATTCCTTGCAAATTCCCATGGAATAACTAAGAGGCAGGAGTTGGACGTGATTTAAGATGATTGCTGCACTAGAGGAGCAGTTGTTTTGCAGTGGGGCTCACATATAAAGCTGAGCTGACTCTGGGGGGGGTGATGGGTAAGGTACCCAAAAAAAAGTTTAACAGTGTGTCTGCTTTGTTTTGTTGAACCTTTGTAGTACTCGTAGTCAACTATGAGAATAGGCTCTGCTCCTACTGACCAGGAGGCTTCTTCATCAGGTACTTCCAAAAGAGGCTGGTGTTGTCCTAATTTACTGTAACTTGGAGACACTCTGCTGCATCCTATTGTGAAGACTGGTCTTTTTGATTGCAGATCACCGTTAATTAAAACAGAAAACCCAAGCCACTTGTAGTGATTTTAATCCCTTTATTTTAAGGATTGTAGAACTAAGAGAAAGGATCAAATCAGATCTAAATGGTGGGTGGGACAGGAAACCCAATATGAGGGTATAGAAATTACATTACCAGATCTTTTTGTTGCCGTGGGCTCAAATATATCTGTGACTTTACACACGTTTGTCTCTTGCTTCTGAACCATTCCCTTCCCTTGTGTTTAGGTTGAGGTGCACAGGAAGGGGATGTGTGTAATGCTTCTCCTTTCCTGGGTGAATTGCTGGCTTGCACATGCTGCAAGTGTTTGTGCAGAGTTTACCGCTTCACATTAGCTGTGTCTGAAAAGGTGGATTGCATTTACTGAGGAGCAGTCTTGTTCTGTGTTTGTGGCAAAATGGGAAAAACCCTTCCCTCTACTGCCTTTCTAAATGTGAAATACAATCTGTTCTGGGGAGAGCTGTACTCTTGCATTCAGTACATGCAGATCTGATGCTCTTATGCAACATCTTTTGCTCACTAAGCACCAACTTAAAAATCAGAAAGAGGCACAATGTTGTCCTGCTTTCCCATGTTTAGCTGAAGAGATTTTTCATGTGGGTTTTATTGTATTGACATAACTTAGCCTTATTTAATTCTTTCTTTCTTCCATTTTGATGTACAGGAATGAAAGGTAAACTTGGCTGAGCTAAGGACCTGCCTAACAGTGGGCCAGAATCCTTGAGGCTTGGATTGAAATCTCTGACAAGCAGTTGCAACTTGAGCCAGTCCCTTTCAATCTGAACAGTTTACCTGCTGGGTCAAGAAAATACTTAATTTAAAACTTTAATTTGAAACTTATAAAAAAACCTCACCTCTTTGTGAAGGGAAACTGTTGCTGGACCAGGTTGTACCAACCTCAGGGTATGGCGTGGCCTGGCTGTGGTGTTCAGGAACAAATGGATGGCTGCAAATAATGGCTTGAAGCCCAGACTAGGAGGGGAAACAGAAGGTCAAAGAGTTTTGATGTGTTTACCATTAGAAGTTCTACCTATGAATTTATAGATGTTTAATAAAAGTCTTTTCCTTCATCTACTTTAATTAAGGAGTAAGTTTTTATAATCCGTGTGCTGTGTAATGGTTACCTTTAGTTATTATACTTGTGAAAAGATGATGCATCAGTAAAGCAAGCCAGAGGCCAAAGACCTTGTTTCCAGGTTCTGTTTCAGCCAGCTCTGGAATCCCTGCAGTCTTGATCTCAAAGTCTAACAGTGACTCCAAATTAATGTCTGTGACTGTGTAGTTAGAAAAAAGTCACAGAGCGGGCAAAGTTGCTGGCATCCTGGCTTTCAAATGAAACCAAGAACACTCTAGGGACTCCTTACCTTGTGTAGGGATGTTCTCTCCCAGTTGAGTTTTATGTACACTCTGGAAAGGTACAGAGAATTTTGTCCATGCTCTAGATCTTCTGGTACTTTGTTTTCTTTCAGAGGAAGACTGACAATGCTTTAGCCATCAGGAATATTAACTTCTTTGTAACAAAACCCTTGTGTATCTGCAGTGTTCCCCACTAACTTGTTTATGTCTCCTGACAAGCAGAGAAGCACCCATCCCCAAGATGCTGGCACCCTGCCTTCTGAGAAGCGCCGTCCTTACAGTTCCTTTAGTTTTTGTGGTCGCACTACTTGTCACGGAGCCTGTTGGAGCTGACCAAGAAGCAGGAACAGCCATACCAGCTGAAAGTATGTACCCTGCAGCCCTCTCCTACAGCCCCTTCTGCATTTCTCACATTGTAGGACTTTGAAGTTTGCCCAAATAATTCAAACTATTTTGAACGTGTCTTGTGTACATTGTTTTAAAACCACAACTGGGTAACATACCAGTGCTCTTTTGCTCCTGCATCCAAAGCTCTTCACTCTCTTATCCTTGTCTCTTGCCTTGCTGTCTTGCTTGTAGCTGAAATCTGTCACTGTTCTGCACCTTTTCTTTTGTACAGCCCTCTCATTTTGTTAGCCCTTTCTATGCCAGCAATTGCCTTGTTTGCTTTTCAGAGTCATTATTGAGACTTGTTCTTTTTCAGCTGACATTGACTGTTCATTATATTTCATTCTTGAGTATGTTTGCTGTCTTAAAGTCATGAATTTTTATTAAAAAAATTCACAGTGAAGATGCCAAGAAAGCATTTTGTCAACACCTAGTGTTGTGGCCTTCAACCACCTAATTCTCCTTTGCTGATCTGTGTTGAGTTTATTTTACATTATAAACATAATGACAGGTCTTTGCATCAAGTCATTGATGTGAAAAACTGCTGTCCTCTCCTTTTGTCTAGTGTAAATATAGTAACACTGGAGTTGGGTGATGGAATGACAATGATGGAGCAGGTCTTTAATACTGCTCAATGTGGGGTTTTTATCTCTTCTTCTTTTTTTTTCTTAGCCTGTTAAAGAATTTGGCAGGCTCCCTTTCTCCAGCAGGCAGAGTTCCTGGTTGCTGGTTAGCACTCAGATCATGAGCTGAAAGCTCATTCTCCAGCATGTCAGAGGCATGTACAGTCCAACGTCAAGTGTTTGCAAAATGGGCTTACAGACACAGCAGGATTTTCCAACATTAGTCTAGATTTCATCCTTTCGTTCACACCAGACCCCAAAGAGCAAACTAAACCTGGGCTCAGAATTTCTCACTTGTGTGGTGTTTCTGGTGAAGTTGTCAGCAAGGCACAGGCACCGAGAGGCAAATGAGAGCAGATGTAGGGCCTGATGATTCAGAGATGTTTTGTCGTGTCTGTATTTGCTCTGTCTCAGTACTGCTGCCTGTTAGGGCACAGATCTGTGTTACATGGTGATCAAGGCAAAGCAAGCCTTGTGGCCTTCAGTCTGGGTGTCTCAGTCTGGGAACACTCTCTTAAACACTCCAGTAAATCCAGATTGCAGCAGTTCTGCTTATCAGCAATGCCCACTAATAACAGGGTGTTTGTTTCGACAAAGCTGTATCATATTCAAAGTTAAAGGCTGAAGTGGTCTGTCTTTGTGGTACTGTAGTCAGTCTTATTCCATTAGTTTTATGTTTAGAGCTCACATTTCTTAGATTAGGAGACAAGATTTTTCTAGGGAGTAGGTTCATGTTTTCAGATGTAATTTCTGAAAAATCTGAAGATAAGTTTGAAAATGTGCTCAGGTTTAGTGGAGTAATATGAAAGGCTCAAGTTAAGGGTTATTTTTTTTTCATACAATGAGCTGTGGAAGGAAAAGTGGAACAGCAATATGGCAGGAAGAGAAATATTAATGTAAATTTGAAGTAATTCTTTTATCATTGAGAGACTGGGTGGACCATCATAGTGGACCATTTACAATCACCTGGGTTGTTCAAGAGTACCTGCATCAGCACTCACTCTGTGGACTCTCTTCTGTAGCTCTTTCTGAAACTCAGAATCCCTGTTTAATCCTTCTAGTTAATTCTTCATGTCATATAGTCATGATTGTCTACTAAGTGCTCTACTAAATGCTCTCCTAGGCCGCCCCTGTGTTGATTGCCATGCCTTTGAGTTCATGCAGAGAGCTCTGCAGGATTTAAAGAAGACAGCGTATAATCTAGACACAAGGGTAAGGAAACATTAAATGTCCTCTTTTTCTTTTTTTTTTCCAATATAAAAGAAAATGCTGTGGATAAAAGTAGATAAGGTGGATGGATTTTGCCCACTCAGTGAACTGTACTGTCCTGTCTTCTAAGGTGAGGCTGGTTAACTACATTTCACCTCTCTGTGCAATAATGTGTGGAATTCTTCTGCTTTGGGGTATCAGGGACAATAGGAAGTATAGGAAAGTGTGAACTGACCATCCTCTGCCCTCTAGCCTTCTCTTGCCAATTATAGACATTAGTTCTGCTCCTCTTGTTCCAAACACTGAGCACACGCCGTTGTTTTTATGTCGGGGGAGTAAGGTGCCTTATATTTAAGTAACTTGTATGCAAGTAACTTATATTTATTACCCAAAAAAAGAGAGACAGCTCAAACCAAAAGCCTACTAAAATAAAATACTCCCCTGCACATGCTTTTATCCCTGGGGAGAGGCTAAGGGAGGAAACATCATCCACATTTTCTGATTTCATAATGATGAAAAGTGCCACAAAGTAGAACAGCATAGGGAATGAAACTTGTTTGGCTTGCAGTCAGTGTGCAGAATTTGCCAGGGTTGGTGCCTTCCTTCTGTGGGGGATGTTGAATCTGTCTCTTGCTGCTGCAACCTGCAATCTGTGCCTACCTGTGTCCCAGCTGCTGTCAGATGGTGGTGTCCCAGGAGGGTGGCTTTGTCCCCACCTCCTGTGTACCCTTTAGCTGGAGTGCTATAGACACACTCCTGCACAGATTGCTCAACAGAAGGCACTGAAACTTTTCTGCTTTTCTGATCTATGGTCAAGGTTGTTCACAGGTCAAAGCCTGTGAACTGTTGTCTTTGAGGAATGGTTTGAGGTCACTTCGAGCAGGGTCCTTGATGCTTAGGTGGAAATGCAAGTGCGTGAACAAACATGCCTGGAATTGTGACATTCTACAAAAAAAATAAACAAACATTCCAGCAGAACCAGATTGGTATGTAGCACATTTACAGCTAAACAAAATCTGTTCAATAATTACAGGTCAAATATATTTTGGGCTTCATGAAGAAATCTTGCTAATGAATCTGCTGAGCACTGTATACAGCCCAAACAAGATGTTCAGATTGTGCTGTAAAGTGGTTCTAGCACACCTCTTCCCTCTACAAACCTTTGAACTTTTCACCAGAATTTCTACATCTTGATGCAAAATCTCTTAAAGTTTTCTCTGGGTGTCTGGCTATGGCAGTGACCTTTATGAAACCTTCAGCTTGCAGACCAAGAGAAAAACTTTATAAACCACAGATATCCAAAGCAGGAGTAGCAATAAGAACCCCAGAGATAGCAACTGTGTTTTAATACTTAAAAAAAAAAATAAAAATAAGACAGCCAAAGAGATAAAATGAGGATAGAAAAAAAGTCGGTTGAGATGAATGTCCTATTATTGGCTTTCACACTTGTAGATTTGACAGCAAGCTTTAAAATGTGATATAGTCTCATGAAAACAAACCTATCACTTCCTTATCACTTTAAAATCTAAATAATTTAATCCATATTTAAATCCTTCAGTTCCTGATGACTAGAACAGGCCTATTCCAGTCATTAAGCTGGGAATTCTGCCTACATCTTCAAAAGACATGGAAATATTTAATAGTTTAGGATTTCTTGGAACTGCCTTCTACGACATTTTAGTTCTTACTTTTGTTATTCAGTTGTGGCCCAACTTGATGCAAACTGAGAGTTTTAGGACCACTGCTTTCAGCCAAATATATATTTCCCATTTGACTATTTTAGTCTGTTTTGCTGCTTTGTGGGGCAAATATTTCTGTCCCCTAAAATACAATTCCCTTTGTTAATATTCCCACTGGAGACACTAATTTCCTTGAAAAACTCTCCTTTGTTTGCAGGCAAAATTGTTAGATGATGACTAAGCAGCTCCTAAATGTGTTGGAGGGGGAGGGATTCCCAAAAGCTTAGAGAGGAAATTCTCATTTAATTCCTCCTGCACATCTTACCCTGCAGTTCTGTACAGGGGAAGCCTGTAAATGGTTTTATTGCAAAGCTTCAAGAGCTTTCACTCTTCATTTGGCCCTGGGTTGATCTACATGGTGTCACAAAGCAAACTGACTGTAGCATAGACCTTCCATGGCCTTATATAACCCTTTTATGAAGGCCACAGACTGGATCTCCTTCCTTTTCCAAAACTAGCTGTGTCTGTAACCTACACTGATGGGATGATCCCCCACTAATTGTCAGGCTGGCTGTATGAGAAGGGTCACAGATCACTTCTGACAGGCTGATTTCTGCTCATACCAGATCTGTTTATCCCTCTCTGTGCTGTTTTTTGTTGCTGCTGGCCCCTCAGAGTAGGCTGCAGGCTGGAGTAGTTGTTTTGGCAGTGAGCACTAACTCTGGGCAATATTTTCTGGGGATATCTGTGGTTCAGCACTCAGCCAAAGTGCCGGATGTGATCATGAACTGGGGAGAGGAGTCTCGTGCTGCTGGGAGGGAGCTGCTCCCACCACAACCACTGAGCCTGTTCACAGCCAGCTCCCTGTGGCATCTAAAAGCTGCTCAAGACAGAGCCCAGCAGGGAGTCAACCATAAAACAAACCCAGTCTATGGGCTACGCAGTTCACTTGAAGTCTGTACTTGTTTCCAGAACTCCAGCCCAGAGTTAACCAGTGGACATTGCATTACAACTTTAAAGATATCAGTAACTGCATTTTTAGCTGGAACTTAACATCTCTTTTTAATGTTTAAAATCTGTTTTCTTTTCATGCTTTTGGCTTGGGTTTGGTTTTTTTTTTTTTAAACATGCTTTACCCTACTAGGCAATAATAACAAATCTGTGTGCAGACAGTTTTGTGATCATGTTCACAGAACAGTCAGCAAAGCTGTATTTACTGACATTCATTTTGTTCTTTATTGCTTTGTAAACTGTCAGTGGTTATTTAGAATGTTTAAAGCACAGTAAGCTACATGTGTCCCTGAAAATAAAAAGAAAGGCTTGAAAAATCTTATTAAAGATATATAAGATGGTAAGCAGCCTTGGGGCTCAGCTCCAAAGATGTTGGCATGCTGTCAACCTCCATTATTCAAACCATTGCAAATGATGTCAATGAGGTGGTGAGAAGGTGGTGATTGAGTGTCTTTTCAATGATTAGCAAAGTCTGATCAGATCTTTTCAGTTTTGCAGGGCAGCTGAAACAATCAAAAGTGATACCTGATTTAATATAAAACCACAGGGCTGTGGTTTTTTCCTGAGATTTATCATCTGGGGGAAAAAAGCCTGAGCAGCAGATGGCTTTTCCTGCGCTTAGAAGGCAAGTGGAGAGCAGGACGCTTCAGCCCAGCTCTGCTCTAAGTGCCTTTGCTGATGTGGGTCAATGGATGACACAGCTTTTAAAACACAGCCTTTAATCACATGGCAACTCCATCTCATACAAAAATCTCAAGTCAGGCAGATTAAGGATGGGTTTGATTGGCATTTAGAGCTGATAGTCTTCATAATGCTTTTTTTTTTTTTTTTATGAGTAGCTGGTTACACCAGTAGGGATTAATTTGGTGAGTGGACTTCCCACAGCTACTGTGTGCCATGACAATAAGGGGGAAGTCCTCTCTTGGACTGGGCTAATTCTCAGATACAGCTTCAGCTCATGGTAGGCAAACTGAGGTGGAGATATGATGTTGATGTCAAACATGCTCCATCATGCATCTGCTGAAGCAACAAGTGTTCCAGACAGCCAGGAAAACCCAAGTGGGTGTGTCTATGTGCTAGAGAGGAAGGATTCCCAAATTTCCTTATGTAACCCTGCTGTCCCTTCCCTGGTCCTCAGCCCTTTCTCCCACAAGGAGGCTGAGAGGGTACAGGCCTTTCTGATCATGCCCAGCTCCAGCTCTCAGAAGTTCCCAATCTACCCTTGTTGCTTCAGAAATAGGAATCTGTGGGCAACAGAGATCTCCCGATACTGACAAACCCAGAGACCTCTGCTTTCACCAGTTTGGGACGCCTTTCCTTAAAGAAGCCAGGAATCTCATCACGTGTTTGAACTGAGACGGCTCCGTGCCAGCTTGGCACCTCTCATCTGTTTTGGGCTCCAAAGCACATTATCAATAACAACTGAATTTTCGTATTATCAGTGAAACAGGAGAAGTTAAAGAAGATAATTTCTTCACTGAGAGTGGATCCAGGCTGTAATAGTCTAAGTTTAAATTTTGAGTCTGTTTTTAAGTAAGATAAAATTTCTGACGTGTTTTGGGGGGTGCAGGAGTGGGTGGGGTGGTAAGCCTCTAATGAACCTCCTAGCTTATGCTCCAGTTTGTGCTGTTGAAGTAAGATTGTAGGAAAGAAAAATTACTTTCTCCATGTCACAGGAAGTAGTGCTATGTTGGTATGCCAATTAATCCCACAAAAGCAAAATTATTTCGCAGAGCAGTAAAAAACAAAATTCATCTCATACCACTAGTTCTAAATTGTAGATTAAAAAATAAACTGGACTTTTCTTTGGGAGCTAATTAGTTTTACAATGCTGACACTTGTTTTTTGATGATGTTGTTCCTCCCCCTTATAGACAGAAACTCTGCTTCTTCAGGTGGAAAAGAGAAATCTGTGCGACTGTGTAGCTGCCAATCTACTGAACTGAATCCTGGAGACACCTGAGGAGAGTCACCTGACCAGTGGTTTTTAAAATGCAGCTGTATAAAATACAGCTTTATGGAGTTCATGTTGCAAGCATGTATGCCCCAATGTACTGGTGAAATTGGGGGCCTGTGTCTGATGTATTTGCCTGTTCTGTATCTTTTTAAAAAGTACCCTCTTTTCACATCTGCTGGATTGCCAGTAAGGGCTCAATTCAGTAAACCTGTTACTTGATATTAGAGTGGAGGGAAAATGTACCTGCTTTGATTTTTAAATCAGAATTTGCCACGTGTAACCCACAATATAATTTTGGAGAACAGTGCCCTAGAGACACGTGCAGCTGGTTTTTTCTCTAAAATGAGCATATGTCTGTGGCAACTTACCCAGTTACACTGAGACATGACATTGTGGTCTCTGTAGGCTTTGCCTGTGTATTAAAGATGATGAAGTCCTTTCTGTTTGTTGTCTGTGCTGTGACCACCTTTAGGCATGTTGAAGTTCTGTCAGCTGTAACAAGGTGTGTGTCATGAGGAGTTACATGTCTGCTGTTCTTGGACCAAAACTGTTTATATCTCGGTGCTGAGCCTTCTGTTATCCTGCAGAAGAGTATTATTTTCTTTAATTAAAATGTTTGGTTTCTTCCCTTCCTTCCCTGGACTCTCCATTCTTACCCTAGTGAATTTCTAAATTGCTTTTTTTAGCAGCTCAAATGGATGGAGTAAAAAAGGAGAATCAGGGTATGACTAGGCAGCCTGGCCCGTTCCAGCTGTCCCAAATGCTGCCACCAGCAGCTGCTCAGCATCACATTGAAGGAAAGCTCTGTGCAGTGCCAAGAAGTTTCTTCATGAGACTGTGCCTTATTTTCCTTCAAGTGAAACACAGTGATTAGGTCATACATATTTGGTCCATCCTGTGATGGACTGAACTCCAAATGTTTTGGTTTTCCCTCGTAGCTGCCTTTGAAAACTGCTCCTTTTGTGTCAGGCATGAAGAAAGACTTTTGTACCTGAAATCTGAGGCTGTTTTATCCTCACCTTTTCCCCTTCATTGTACGATACTGTGTCCACTTACAAGTCTGAAACAGGCGGAGCACTGTGGGTAGGTGCGTGGAGTTTGTCTGATGTCATTTAGAGCTGTCTCAAACCATTCCAATACTCAAACCTGGCTGGGGCAGTGGATGGGACTTCTGAAGGTAGGAATCTCTTCAGCGAATTTGGAAGAAAGTTCCTGCCAGCGGCCTTGCTTCTGTAACTAAATTGGTGTGACTTTGCTGGAAGTGGATGAGAGAGGAAACACAGCTACTGCTCTGTCACTGCAGCTGTAGGTATGGTAGCAACAGCTGGGGGAGCAGAGGAACACCACAGGGACCCTGAGTGGCTTCCCAAACCTAAATAGCTTAGAAAACCTATTCCTGTTCACTGAGAAGTGCAGCATGCCCTTTTGTGTGTGACCAGGACACGGGCCAGCACAGAAGCCCAACATGAACTGGAGAGGGGATTCTGATGTTATTTTTCCAAATTCCCTCAAGGAGCAGCTGTGCTGTGTGTTTTTCACCAAGTTCATTCACACAGCCTGGGAACACTGGCACTGCTCATTTTGGGCTGCTTGGCAGGGTCAGAGTCACTGCAAGCCTCACCTGCAGCTCCCCTCCCAGACAGTGGGAAGGGGCAGCAGTCCTTATGCATGGCAGAGCTCTCTCAGGATTTCTGAGAGCAAAGCCTCCTTTGGAGGGCTTCAGCTGATCCTGGCTGCAGCACAATGGCATCTCAGAGCTTCCTTGGCTTTTGCTGTGCTTGGCTCATCCCCATCTTGTTCTGGCTTGGCTTTGTTCCCCTGCTTTGCTCTGGCCCTGTCTTCTCTCTCCTCTGCATTTCAATATCCATTCCCCCTTCCATTCTGGCACTGCCCTCCCTCGCATCCCAGGGATTTCTCAGTGCTCTCCAGGCCCCTCATCCTGGTGACTCTGTGGTCACTGCAGGTGTGGGTGGTGTGGGGCAGATACTCCTCAGGTCAGCAGCCCCTTTAGTCCAGCTGGCAGCCCTGCCAGAGCAATGAGTGACACTCCAAATCACCATGGAGTGAGTGACCATGGTGTGAACAACATCAGCATCTCATTCCCAGGGAAGAGGAATTCTCCTGTCCAGGGAAGACATTGTGTGGAACAGCCTCTTTTTACCTAAAAGCCAACATTTCTCTTGCAGGAAGAACTTGGAGGAAGTCCCAGAACAGCTCAGTTTCAGATGAAAGCTCTGCTCCTGAAGCTGAATTATTCTTTGGACTGTCCCCCAGGCTGGTGTAATCTCACCGGCTTGTTACAGGTGTGGACAGGAACCCAGCCATGCTTGCCAGATGGAAACACCAATCGATCTTCATGAATTTTTCCCTTGGTGATTGCACAGACAGTGGCTTGAACACAAGAAAATCTGACCATGTGGAAATATTTTCCTTCAGTCGTTTTGCTACACCTCTACTTTACGATTCACCTCTACTTTATGTCGGAGCTGGGGAAGTGAAACACGGGACAGAATTGGGCTGTTGCCCCAGGAGGAAGGAGCCAGGAGGGGGATAGATGGGGAAAGAGGAATAACTTTCTCATTCTGTTCCTCAGAATCTGAAAAATTTAAGGTTCCTTTCAGTCTGCAGAGCTCTAATAGGACCAGGATTTTCCTAGTGGAGATTTTTGCATGCTGCTTTAAAGTCCACCTTACCTATTCTCTTTTCATTCAATGATTGTTCTGTATTATCCCTTGTTCAAAACCACCAAAATGGCAGAGAGCAGCTAATATGCCACCAGTTCTGGAAAAGGATTGGCAGGGAGATGTGGGAATTGCACCCAGCAACTAGAATATCTATTCTGGGCAAGAAACTTTTGAAGAATTTGAATATGTAAAATCAGGTTTAGTATGACAGAGTGACAAGACTGGAGACCATTTTCATAGAGAACAAGAGTACAGCAGAACCATATAAAGTGCTGACAAAGGAGCTAGGATAAACAGAAGCAATGTACAGAGTGGGAGTCTTCAGGCTAGACAAGAGATGGCTGAAAAGGATGACAGAAGTTTATAAAACCATAAGTGATCAGAGAAGGGCTGTTTGCTGTCCCTTTGCAAACAAGTAGAGGGATGCACTGAAGAAAACCTGCTGGAGGCAGGGTCAGAGCAAACTTGAGGATGGTGCTCTTGACCTCCCGTGTGTTCCAGTTGTGGGAATTTGCCGCTGTGCCTCCTACAAGATGTGCATTTTTTTCTCCTAAATATCCAAAGGTTCCTGTTTAATCCAAACTGTTGTTACACATAAATATAATGGGGGCATCAGAACACTCATGCATCCCTCTCGCTATCCACCTTGTCCTGTTTTATTCCCTGTTCTACGTTACGTGGTGCCTCTCACTTTGTGACTGCACTGAAAGCTGTTTGGGGCAGAGAAATTGTTGTGTCAATTGCATTGTCAGGTGGCCATCACACCTTTAGGTATTGTCAACTTATTAAATAAAAATTGTAAGGTAAATTATCCTGGCCTGTTCCTTGAGTTTCAAGCACAGTAGTCATTTATATGCATAGGTTTGCAGTTTAATCTCCATCTTGATATTCCTTAACCTTCCAACTCCATCTTGCTGCTCCAGCTGTGACTTTGTAGAGATGGGAAGTGGCAGAGATGACATTTTCAAGACCTCTAAACACCTGAAGTTTAAAAAGTGGCTTAAAGCATAAGAAGAAGAGTTCCAGGCATGGATGCCATGAGAAAGGAAATGCAAATATCTGCAGATATTCTATTTTTACATTGATATGCCTACACTTTTCCTTCCTCACAGTCAGGGCTGTCATCATTTGATTCCTGCTCTAAACTGTGAACTTTCCAAAAACCTGCTAACACATCAGCTTGTCTTCATTAGCCTTGAGCACCTTTTGCTGTTTAAATCAAAGTAAGTGACACTGCACTTTTCTGGTCATTTAAGTGACAAAACTAAAGATTGTTCTCTTTGTCAAGAGAGTCTGAAAATGGGGCAGGACTGGCAACCCTCCCATTATTCTTCATACAACTTCACTTCTTTGAGAGTCCAAATCAGCTGGAAAGGCTGCTGGCTGGTGATGCAAGTTAGACCCTTCCACAGAGTAAGCAGGATGCAGATTTCAAGGGAGAACAACGTTCAATTTCTTGTTTAGATGTGGGGGATCTGAATATTCTCTGTGTGTGCATTCATAGCTGCACTTAACACTTAATGTTCCTGCTCAGGCAAACAGAATGGTAGCCTCAGCCCTGAGCTACATCTAATTGTTAGATGTTTTCTAAGAATTGATGCTTTTTAAAAAAAACTTTGCCCAATTCTTTAAGTTTATTCCTAAAGTCCATAAAGTGTTTGGCTATGCAAAAGCCAGTTGGCAACACAGAAAAAGGAAGGAATCCCATCACTAGAATTTTTGTGCAGTTAGGGACCTGTGTGAATTGTTAGAGAAAGAGAAAAACACAGCTTCTATTTAGCTTTAAGTGCTAAAAGTGTTTATAACATGACATTTTGATGTGTATAAGGATATTCATCTAAGTGAGTTTTCCACAAAATAGAAAGCATAGGAGCTTTTCTTTATAAGAGAGTTTCATCTAGTCCAAATTAATGGAAAGATCTGCTAACAGAAAGTACCTTTAATACTAAATCTGGACTAACTTTTGTTAAGTTAATTTAGGCAACCAGTGCTGAAAAAATCTGTTGGTTTGTGTGGCTTCTGCACTGAGCCAGGTGAAGCTTAGCATCTTCCTTTGCATAAATCCCAACGGGCTTTAAAGTTCATAGGTTTAGAGAGGTTGCATCTATTAGTCTTTTGACTGCAACCTAAAAAGATGACCATGGAGTTTCACTCTGCAACTTTTCAGTTTAATATAGGGTCTGGGGGGAGACACAAACTTCAGGACAAAAGCCAGAGTTACCAATGTTTGTGACTGCTTGAAGTCCAGGCTTCCATGGAGGCCAGCTGCAGTGCTAAAACTCGTCTCTCAGAGTTCTGGGCATTGTGGGCTATGTTTCTTCCCTGGTTAAAGATCAGGACTTCATCCATGCACTATATTTGATACACAAGGCTTCTTGCCTAAGCAGCTCTTGCATTCATCCTGGACTATATATACACTGTACCACATCATCCAGCCTGTGAACCGTGTCTGGTTTCAGCCAACAGCACTAAATATAACTAACAGACAATTCAGGCTTGCACTGAAGCAGGACCTGAACAGTGTTTAAATGCCTTTTGACAGTTGGTATGTTGCACATTGAAAGTATGGTTTGGTTTATATACAGTTTTCCCCATGGAAGGTTGAACCACGTCCTGGAAGTCAGTAGCTTTCCTGAACTAGAATGAGATCTCCCCACCTGCCCTTTCTGTAAGCACAGACAGGCTATGCACAGAACTGTCTGTGCCTTTAGTCACTCTGGTTTTGGTAGCCACGGAATAACCTGCCCAAATCCCAGCACTTAAAATATCAACCAACAGTTTCTTCCCAAACACATAAATTCAGAAAGGATTTTTACACAGAATTCACTAGCAAGTAAATAATGACACGCTTATACCTTCCTAGACAGGGATAAGATTGGCAGTAGCAAGGCAAATAGCTCAGCTTTGTCCTCAGTGGCATTCAGAGCACGCAAACAGCACACAACCCTTGCCTATGCTGTAAATTGACCCCATGTACAGCACAGTGATGCCTGCTGGATTTCCAGCAGTCCAGTGCAAACCTCATAAATAAACTAGGAAAACTGGTATTTTGCCAGTGGTTCTTACTTTTTCTTGGAACCAAAAGCCTGAACTGACCTTCATTTCACAACAGCTTGACACAGCCCCTCCTGTGTAGCTGAAAGCATTCCAGGCTCTTGAAAGTGTTTAAAGATGCTTGTCACACTTGGCTCCAGTTGATTTTTGGAGAACTGATCAAGCCTGGGTGCTTTCCCACATTTTACACTGTGGTGAAAGAGGGCTCTTGGAGTTGACTTGTTGCTACACTCTGAAGGATCTTAGTGCTAACTTTCTGTCATACTCCCTGTTTGCAGGCACATCCCTGTTTTGCAGTGTCACGTGGACATCGCTGGGACAGTTTCAGTGTCTCAAAGCCTCGCAGTCTGACCAAGGTTCAGCTTGTGGTCAGACTCTTGAAGGGTTTTCCAGGAAGCTCTGGGATAGGGAACTTGTCAAGCAATGATGCCAAGAATAAATTGGTCATTTCACGAGGGAGACTTTTTCCCCTCACCAAACCTCTGAATTAGTGTTTAAAGAAGATCCTGAGCCATCAAGCAAAGGTGAATCATTATCTCATAGCATGAGGGACAAGGCAAGTATAAGGTGATTTCATTTTCAGTCCTTCTCAGGCCTGAGATCGCTGTCAGAAAAAAAGACAATACAATTTATTCTGTTTATGGGCTAAAATGTCTAACAGTGCACCAGCCTCTCACCTCTCAATCCATTGGCAAGGTTGTGGTTTGCTTGTTTAAAGGCAGATTAAGAAACTGTGAGCCCTGGCAACTGCCCTGCAGCCAAATGTCTCTGAATTGCTTTATCAGTGACCCATCCCAGAATGGGCATGTTCTGACATCATACTTGCTTAAAACAGAAAAAACATTTCCTTTGCCCTGATAACTGAGGGAAGAGAAATAATTAGTCTGAATTTCAGATGCTGCACAAGGGCAATGAATTTCTCCCAGGGGTGTCTGTGTTTGTGCTGGAATTACAACACAGAGAGTTGGAAGTGACTGCCTGGGGAACAAAATTGTTCTTAATCACAGAATTAGGAAAAACAGGAAGGGAAGGGTATTGATAAGAAATTACTCAGTTCTTTCCTTGTCTTTATGCAGGGCCACTATCCCAATGCTGTTCCCAAATGATGTCTGATTTATACCTGCAGGCTTAAATATTCCCCTGTCTTCCACAGGAAATCCATCCCAGTGCCATCCTCATTACTAAGAAGTTTTCCAGAGGCTTTGGTTGTGCCTCCTGGATGCGATTTAAACCTGTGGTTATTTCTGCTGCTGTTGGTGTCTCTGGTATTTCCTGGTGCTGCAGTGACCAAACCAGACACAGCACTGCAGCTCAGGCCTTCTGCTGAAGGCAGCCTAAGCTCTTGCACTTTTCTTTATACATCCCAGTATAATTGTATTTTTGGGGGCAATGACAGAATATGCTAAACTGATTTTAGTTTGTGACTCCCTAGCTTCACCATAAAAGTGCCACTTAATGGGCTGTTCCCCATTCCAAATATAAGCTGTTGATTATTCCTGATGAAGTGTAGCACCTTGTCCTCATTTTTATAAAACTGTATTCAGTTTTTAGACCCTTTTTTTCCAACTTGTCTGCCTGATTTAGAATTCTAGTCCTCTCCCCCAGGTTCGCTTATAATGTCTGGGCTGATGTTACATCTTCAAAGACCACTTTGTTTATTCATTATCCAGTTGTCCACGGAAATGCTGAATAACACCTGAACTAAGTGAGTCTTTGCAGTCCTGATGTGATACATCTTCCCATGGTGACAGTGACCCACTGCTAACTCTGAGCAGTGACCCAGCCAGTTTTGCTGGCCCAAGAGAGGTTTCTTTAGTTTGCTTCCAACAATGCTGTGTGACCCAGCAGTACAGATCACCCTGAAGTTGATTAAATTTGGCTTTCCTTATCTGCAAGGCCTGCTACCCTGTCACAGAAGGATAACAGACTAGTTTGACCTGATTCTTGAAAAATAGCTCTTATTTGCAACTCCAGTTCTTGTTTTTCAAACACTTACAAAATGTTGGTGGGATTACTGCTTCAAGAACATTCTCAGGGATGGATGGTAAATTGGCTTGTGTGTTGTTTTCCAGTTTCTTGTCCTCATTTTAAATACAGTCACTGCACTTACCCTTTTCCAAGGCTGGCATAACTTACGTCTTCCCTGAGATCTCAGCAATAATTGCTGGTGGTGTTTGTTTTAGGTTCTTCTTTCAATCTCCTGTGGTAGGTCTAGTGACAGCCCTGACTAAAAAGAGAGCTCCAGGCAGATCAAATCATAGAAAAGAGACCAGTCACAAACGTACAAACATCAGTAACCAAAGTAAATTTCTGCTAAATATTCTTACCTAAAATCTGTTCACTGGTATTAGTTGTGTGAGCCTCCTGCTCACCAGCTCTCCTTATTTTCGTTGGTAGATAAAGGAGATGCTTAGCCCTGTATCACTTTCTAGGCATCAACTAGATTAACTTTCCCCTTCTGCTGAACAGAGAACAAACTCTTCCCTTGGGTTTTGTCTTCCTTATTTTACTCCCTTTGTGTTTAAAGGATGCTTTCTTGCTGTTCTTCATGTTTCACACTGTTTGTATCTGGTTTTGTGTTTTGGCCTCTCTGGGGTTATGCCTGGGGTTATTCTCCTGCCATTCTGTTATTCAGGTAGTAGTGACCAGACACAGATTCTTCTGGGCCTGTGGTTTTTTTCTTCTGTTTGAGCCCAACAAAGGGCTTGTGGCCTTGTTAGTAGGCAATGATTTAGCACTTCATATGAGGCTGGGATTAACTGCCCTGTTTGCCACATGTGCCCATGACTGTAATAATGCAGTTAGTTCTGAAATCAGAACCTTTGCTTGCCTCTTGCTTTTATGCACACATATTCAACTCAGGCCTCTAATCTATGTCATTTTAACTGGATATATAAATTTTCTTCCTCCACTTCAAAGATGTATCTTTCAATACCTGTAACACTTAGGCATCAATAAGAAATTTGCCAAGGAAGCTACCAGATATCTATCTTCACTAATCATCTTCCCTATAAATGCCTGATCATTCTGATTGTTCTGGAGGAAACTCTTTTTTTCTTTTAGCAAACAATTGTTAGGTGTGTACTCTCCATAGAAAAAGATAAGTATAAATATTTCTGACAACCCTCTGGGATTCACTATTATATTCTTCTGACAACAAATGGACTTCTGTGAATCTCTTGGAATTTTGTCATCTTCCAAAGTTAATTTAGTACTGGTATCCCTTAGCTATGGTGATAGCCAATAGTGAATGTAATAGCAAAGCAAGTAATGCAAATGTTTTCATGTGTCTCTCTTCTTCAGCTTTGTTGGAGGTGAGAAAATAGCACAGATTTCTGGAACTTTTCCATGCATACTGACTCCTGTTTCCTGTGAATTGAGAATCATGTCTTGGACCACAAGGTTCTGTTAGCAGGAGGAGTTGGAAACTTTTTTCATGTTTCTTAAAGACCCTGGCATTTTACACAAAAACTGGCCAGACTCTGTAAGTGCCTTGTCTGATTGTTTTATGCTGGCACTGAGCAAAAAAAAGGGACATTATTTTAAGCTTAATAGTGTAAGTGACACTGAAATAACACCTTGTACCCCTTTAGGTGGTGCATGCAGAATGCCCTACTGCAGATATCAAAATAGGTACAATTTTAGAGAAGTCTATATTGATAACCTGAAAAAAGATTAGAACAAACAGTGCTTTCTACCTTATCAAAGGTTATTGCACCTGCAGGTAATCCCTTCCTGTCCCTTTCTTGAAACTCATGTATGAAAAGTAGGTTATAGCCATGGGACCATTAGGAGGGTATGGACAAGAAACACATACACCAGGGTAAATGGAAGTGTAAGGATTTTGGATTTTGTGCCAGAATTTCCATTGGATGTTAGTTAAACCTGCAGATCAGGGCTAGACTTTGTGACCAGCTCTAGATGGGTGTACTCTCAATCTGTACAACGTTGTTTGTTGATACCCCAGCTCTTATGGAGCTGCTCCTTTAACAGGCACCTGAGGCCTTGGATGAGACAAACAATGTAAAACTGGTCCATCTCACAGAACCTCCCTTCAGGCATCCAGCATCAGAACTTGGATTAGGAATCTCAGCTTCTCATAAAGCCAGTGGAGACATTTTGGTGCTTATGTATGCCCAGACTCACATCATGAAGATCCCAGCGGCTGAGACCTTCATCTGGACCTTCCACACAGGGGAATTTGAGTTTCAGCTGTACTATGGGCTAAAAATTTGGCAGTGTGTCATTCCTGTAGGAATTGCTTCCACCACTCTGGGCTGCCCCCTGCAAAATCCTCTCTTGCAAGAGAGGCAACTCCAAGGCACGTCCACTTTGCCAGAAAGTCCTGTGAGAGGACTTTTAAACTAACCTGGTCCAAAAGCACAAGCACTGAAGGGAGGGCTGTGAGAGGTAATTCTGCAGAAGCCACAGGACCAAGTGAAACAGAAGCAGAGTGCAGTGCTGGTGACAGCCTCTAGGGCTGCAGAAAGCCAAGGATAAACTATGTCTATGTCTGGGAAGACTGATACCTCCACAGCCTGGCAGGGTGGTTATTCTGTACAGACGAGGAAGGCTGGGGCCTCTCCTTGGTGAGAGGAGATGGAGCGTCCTTCCGTGAGAGAACAACAAAGCCATGAACTGAACAGCTATGCTGCAAAATGAGCCTTTAATTGTGCTCTGGGGAAAGCAGGTACTTGTTAGAGCATCCCTTTCTCTTTTCCCAAAGGTATCACCTCCCCTATCTGAATGCTTGGTTTCAGCCAGGTGCTTACACAGATTCCCTGTCCTGGAAGCCTCCTGCTTGAACTTTGTCAGGACACAGCCTATTAGCAGATAGGCTGGTCCCAGATCAAATTTGAGCTTGAAGAGAGCATCCTTAAACTTTTGCAATGTGTAGGTTTTGGCTGGGCTCTTATCATGGTTGCCTCGTGTGATGCTGTGCAGGATCTATTTTCATGTGGTTGGTCCACGTGCCAGGGGTGCTGTTGTCTACAAGGCTTTGTTTTCAGTGTAGTTAAACAAAGACCATAATGCATTCTTCCCCAAAGTACAGGGTACCATCAGTGGGCCCTGCAACTTCATTTATCCAAGCAAACTTCTGAGTTTTCATCTTATTTGATACCTCACAGAATGAAATCTCACTTTAAGTGAGTTACAGCTAAAGCAAGGGATGGGAGCTGTGCATTTCAGCGCAGTCCCTTTGGGAATAACAGCAACAAACATCAAAATTGCCCAAGACTCTCCTGTGTGGGTGGCAGCAGCCAGTGTCTGCCAAGGAGAGGGCATGGCCTTTGGGAGCAGAGCAGGAGTACAGCAGTGACCATCCATCACATTGTGGTCCCTTTAAATCTTCTTCTCCACTTGGCAGCTCCAATTTTTCAGTGTTGCTATAGCAAATCTCCATGGCAATGACCCCAATCAGGGAAGGGGGGATGCAGAAGGGGCGCATGCTCGGAGTGGCTGCTGGAGCCTTGCCTGCTCTCTACAGCTGCTCCAAGGGTCTGGCACACAGGCGAGGAAAAAGATCAGGTACTGGGCAAACTGGTCCTTGGGGCGCATCTGGAGCCCACGGCGCGTCACGGCAGCGGTGTGTGCGAGTGGGTTTGTGCGTGCACGGCGTCTGTGCTCATCATGTCTCATCCACTTCTTTGTGAGGAGCGTGCAAGGAAGCAAACTGCTGATTTTCACTGCTTCTCCTTGTTGCAGGCAGGGAAGACAGCTTGAATTATTGATGAGAGCAATGGCGCTGCCGTCTGTGTGGAGCGAGATGCGTGTGGGAATCCTGCTGCTCTCGGTGCTCGGCCTGCTCAGCGCGAGGCTCGTGGGGGCTGGCCAGGACTCCGGGAGTGTCATTCCTGCAGAAAGTAGGTACCTGCTGCACCCTGTCCTGCCTGCCTTCCTGCACTGCACCCCCAGCAGCCACACGGGCACCCAGCTCCTTGGTGTTGCCTGATTAACGAGGGAGTAATGATGACTTTGTGCCATGTCAGCAAAGCACATGAAAACAACAGTCATAGAAACAGCAAGCAACCAGAGGATTAGTAGTTATTTAGGAAAAAAAATGCTAACTTGCATACTCTAATTTTCATTTGAACTGGCATTCAAGCTCTTTGTTTGCGAGTCTTTTAGATCTGCTTCTTGGAAGTTTCGTTTCTAGATTTGCCACAATACATGTGATATCCTTCCTAGTCTGGGTATTGTTAGAAGAAATTTGTGTGTATTTCTGCTGGGGCATTGCATCTTGCTTATCTTAGCATTTGGTTGGAACAATAGGTCAAGTTCCACTTTCTTGTAACTACTACAAATCAACACAGGGGATGTTTACCCAAACAGTGCACTTGTAAAGCATATATAAATTTCTGAAATCCTGCAAACCTAAAAAATAAATAAATGTGACAGACTAGCTTGAGCACACCGCGGAGCTGGGAGCTCTTGAATTTGGATCACAGCTCTGTATGAGCTTCCTCTGTCATTTTGAGTAAGTCTCTAAACTTTCTCAGCTCCAAAATAAGATGATAGTTCAAAGTTATTAGGGGACGGAGTCAATGTTCTCAGGGTGTTTTGGTGACAGCAAGTGGGAAGTAGCCACTCATTAGAAACATAAAATGTCCTCTGAGGAAAAAAAAAAAAAACAACCAAAGAAAGATAATTGCATAAAAACAAATCTCTAGTACTTAGTCATGCTTACTTTGTATCACAGCTATCTTTTTATATGACTACCAAAATATTTAATACAAGGTCTGGTTTAGTCACTGCATTTTATTCACCATTAATTCCATTACTACTTTTCAAATACATTTATGTGTATTTGTCCCCACAGGACTTAGATGTTGAATTTCCCTCTTTTTCCATTCTCTTCTTTTTTTTATAAGTGCCAAGTTTTGGTCTGTTCTAAATCAGACCTCACTGCTATTTTGTGTGTCTGTTTTCTAGGCATTCATTAATTCTGATAAGTTTTGTGATGAGTAGTCCATTTTATCTCCTCAAAGAGAAAATCAGGCTTGGAAAATAAATTGTATGTACCCTTTGTGTTTATGTTAGCAGAGGCAAGTCAACACATTTGGGGAAAAGTATACAGTGGTTTCTTGTTCTACTTGTGTAGTGAAAACTCCCATTCGATCTGTAGAACAAAACTCTTGGTTCAGAGCTTCTGAATTATAAAATCAGAGTTTCAGAGAATTACAAAATCATACAAAGGTGGGAAGGGCCCTTTAGAGCTCATCTAGTCCAACCCCCTGCCATGGGCAGGGACACCTTCAACTTGATCAGGTTGCTCAGAGTCGAGTTCAACCTGACCTCGAACATTTCCTAGGATGGGGCATCCACCACCTCTCTGGGCAACCTATGTCAGTGCCTCACCACTCTCACAGTAAAAAGCTTCTTCTTTAACTAATTTAAATTTACCCTCTTTTAGTTTAAAAACATTACCCCTTGTCCTATCACAACAGGCCCTGCTAAAAATGTCCCATCCTTCTTACAGTATCAAGGAGTCTTTTTACCATCTTTTTACCATCCTCTAGCCAGGCTGTGGAGTCCCTTGAACAGCCTTTGAGGAAAATTCCTTGTCTTGTCTTACTCCTGCACGTGAGAGTGTGGAATGAAGGGCAGGTCAGGGTGTTTCTGTGGCAGTGTTCCTGCAGAGACACACTGCACCATCCTAAGGAGCAGAGGCTGTGAGCATTGCTACAAAAGCATAATGCCATTTCTGTCTGAGACCAGGACAGGAGCAAGGCTGTCAGCTGATCGTGAATTGTAAATTGTTTTGGGCTGCTGCAGGCACAGAGTTTTAAAGCCACAAGAAACTCCTGATGCTCCTCATCAGCCACTTGTTGAGAGAGTGCTACATAGCTGCTAAGTGCTCCAGACACTTTCCTTTGCCTGTTAGGGCTCTTCCTGATGGTCAACCTGTGAAACTCTTCCCTTGGGACACTGAGGATGCTAAAATTTACATGAGATTGCACAACTGATTGGTTAAATTCAAGGGAAAAAAAATTCTAGAAAAGGTTGTTAGATACAGCGGTATTTCTTCTGGCTCAGGAGCTGCCTTAGCATATTCCTGAGACCTGGGAGGGTCTTTGGGAATGCATCCCTCCAGACTTCCCCTTTTCTTGTGCTCTTCCAAGGCACCCATTGCTGGCCATGAAGGTCTCACCTATAACAGTGCCCAGGGATGCACCCTGGCACGGGGACATGACTGTACCAGTAACCTGCTAGGATGGACCCTGTGTCCATGATAGGAGGCCAGTTGTCCATCTGGAACACAGCTTACTGTTCCAGAGATGAGCTGTCCCATGCCGGCAGCTCTCAAGGCTTGGGAATGCTCCCAGACGTTCAATATTCCTCAAGAGATGTAGATCAAGGGAGACTGGACACGGGGTCGGGCACTCACTTTGATGTGATTTAGTACAGACATTCCTGGATCTTTCCCTGGCTGGTGCACCACTGGCTACTTCTCATCAAGGAGCTGATCCCTGTGGGCACTGACCCATTTAGGGGGCACTGCCTCTGCAGCAGCAGCACACACCTTCCCTATTGCTGGCACCTCAGCCCTTACTGTCAGCCCAGGCAAACTGCTGGTTTGGGAGCCCCTGGATGATCCAGAGGGGGAAAAGGGACTCTAGTGCATGTTCTTAACAGGGATATAGGATGGACATGGACCACACAAAGTGTCCTTCTGCAGGGCAGAGCTCAATGCTTTCCTCTGTTCCCAGGTGTGTGACATGGCAGCTGCCTTTAGCAGGAACATTCCCGCGTGGACCACACAGTCTCTCTCTCCCACCTGGTGGGAGGAATGTGTCCCTCCTGCAGCATCACGAGCAGGACAGGGGCAGCAATGCTCCGTGCAAGTGTGGGAGGTGCAGGAGTCACAGGAGAGGAGCATGAGAGTGAGTCACAGTTCTCCTTAGCATTGCAGAGAGATCCTGCCCCGTGTGTGGCACTGAGATCTGGCTCAGGGCTCTATCCCCTGCTCTCTGCCAGTCACACAGCCAGGCACAGCTTTTTATGAATAATTCTAATTAGCGATGATTAATTGTGTCCTTTATACACAGCACTTAGCATATGCAAAAGACTGTTCAAGTTTGAAGTGCTGCTACTAATACTTGCAGATTATTTTCTTTAACGTTCTCTGCAATCCACTAAAAAAAAAAAAAGAAGTTATTTCCCCAACCTCCCATTGCATTTATAGCCCAGATCACCCACTGAGAAAGCTAAAATATGGAATCTGAAGACCAGAAGTTGGTCAGTCTGTTTTCATTAGCCAAGGTGGATGAAATACAAAGAATAAACACCAAGTGTATGCAAGGGAAAGTAAATTAGATTTACACAGTGCTTTCAGTTCCAGCTCCAATTTTTCACCAAGAAGAAGCCAAGAAACATATTTTTTCTCTTCCCCTACTCCTCCCCAAACACACAGACACATACAGTCTTTGTGCTGACAGGACTCATTTAAAGAATTACAGCTGACTCTTGATAATTCTCATTATGTTAATCCACAGACCTGTTAAGTCTCCCTATGAATGATAAGTCTGTTTCCAGCTGTCAGCAAGGAATTAATAACACTCTGCTATACTTTCCTATGATGTGACTTAAGGTTTGGTTTCATGACTGCTTTAAGCTGATGTAAGCCTGTGCTGCCTCTGCCCTTCTCCTCTCCATTAGCTGGCCTCCTCTCCTTGCACTATATCTTGTCCTGGCCCCACAACATGGGCATTCAGGATCTGACCTGGGGGAAAAAAATCAGAGATCCAGCTGATGGAGGAGCTGCATTGTCACTCCTGCTGTGAGTGGAAGTGTGAGATGCCATAGCCAAGGAGAGAAAGCACAGCGGGATTGCTCCCATTGGCAACAGCACGTATTTAGATTTGTTTGTCAAAACAGAATTTATGTTGGGGAAATGTCCACGGGCATCTGCTGAAAATATTGTGGGCATGAAGAGAGATCAAATCCACACAGATTTCAGCTCTTCATTCTGGAAAGCAGACCAAGGCAGGGAGTGATGGAGAACATCAAAGTCATAAGTGGGACAAAGTTGGTGATTATTTAATAACTGTCTCTGCCACTGCAAAAATTAGAGGCAGGAAATGAAAGCAGCAGATGTCAACTTCAGAGCAGACAGGAATGGTATTTTCTTCACTCAGTGAATAGCTGAGCTGTGGAACTCATTGCCACGGGATGTTGCAGATGACAAAAGTTTACATGGATTCAGGAAGCAACGGTGCAAATTAATGTGAGAAAAATTCATGGAGGGCTTATCAGATGTAGGAATACCAGCCAGACACCGGATATCCTCCAGCCTCTTGGTAGGCTGGAAGAACATTGCTAGACATTTATTCTTATATCTTCCTTAAGTATCTGCTATTGGTTACTGGCTCCCAGCAGGCAGGGATGCTGACCTGACCCAGAGACAGCAGTGCCTGGAGAAGGACCCTCCACCACGGAGCACAGCCCAAGAAACGACTTTAAAGAGTGAATATCCTGTTATGTGGCGAAACTGGCTGCACCTGCACTCTGACTTTAGAGGGCAGTGCCGTGTTAGGAGCTTTGCAGGTGCTGATTCAGGATACACAGAGCTGCACAGGCAGGTGTCCTCTGTGCCACCACTCTTCTCCTGCAGAAGCTGCTTTGACACCAGGGCAGCTGCTTTCCCAGGGCTGGCAGAAGTAAAATAACCACTTGGCATGGTTGTGCCATTCCACTAGTACCTCCTTGTCCACACATAAGCACTTGGGTGTCATAAATACCCGTGAATGATCCCACACAGCCATCCCATCACAGCTTTCACAAAGGCCTGGGAAGACTTCCTGGGTGACAGGCAGTGACAGCTTATGGAATTCATGGCTCTCCTCAAAAGTGCTTTCTCCCCACTGCAGAAGCAGGAGACATTCATTTATCACCTGGGGGTTATTTTTTTTCTCCTTCAGGTTCTGATTTTGAGAACACTTTGGTGCTTGTCAGCACTTCAGGGCATGCAGCACCTCCCCAAGGTGGAGCCAGGGCAGGGTGTTTCTGAGCAGACCAGAGCGAGGGGAGGGAGCAGGGCATGACACCGAGCAAATGATGGATTTGCTGACAGCAGTCTGAGCATGCAGGTTCTCTCTAAGGGCTCTGTTTCATGATCTGAAGTGGAAACAATTAAATTACTGAAATACTGAAAGCAGGAGGGGGTTGAGTGTCTTCAAAGTGTGCTCAAAACCATCCTGTCACTACTCTTGTGCCTGGAGAGGCAGAGTCTTTGTGAGCAATGCTGTTCTGATAGAGGTGGGGACTTTGCATCTCCTCACAACTTGGGAATGAAATCCCTAGCTTGATCCCCAGGTCTCCCTGAGATGTCAGCTGCATGGAAGGGAGACGGAGAAGGATAGGTGGGAAAGAAACACCTCCTGAACAGATCCTGAATAGAGGACTGACAAGCACGCTGGCTGCTCCATTCCTTCAGGTACAACTCAGAAGGCAGTGTTGGCAGCAGGGTGCCAGGCACAGATGGGTGCTGCAGTGCTGCTCAGCAGGTCCTGGCTCCAGACAGCTCCCTAGCCATCTCAGCAGCAGCTTTGCACCCTCTTTGCTTTGGTAGAGCAGCACAAGTGGCTGCATGTGGACAAGGATTTCGGCACTCCCCCCAACATGGGGGCTATGGGATCACTGTGAAATGTCCTCTTTCCCCATTCCCCCTGCATCTCCTCCGGTATCTGCAATTTCTTCTTCTGAACACTCACACTTCATTAACTTTGAATAGGCACAGATCAGTGCAGGGTGAATCTTGGCAGAGCAGAAATGCCCAGGTTCAGAAGTGAGCCATTTTAGTTGTTGTCAAGTCCCCTCCTCCTCCACTTCTCTGCCTTTTCCCTGCCCTGCCCCTCTGTGCACACACACTGGCAGCAGCTGCAGAGCCAGTGGGATGCTTTGCGTTCCTGGCAGAGAAAAAATACAGCAGCAGGTGAAAGGAAGCAAATACAGATCTGGCACCGTCCCTTGCCAAGCTGCTCTGTAAGAGCTCCTGTAAAAACAGACCTGCCTGTCTGGTTCCTGAACCACTGCAAACTGCTATTTTCAGTGTATCTGTTGAGAATTAACCCGTGTCTGAGGAGAGCTAAGGATTCCAGTTTTAAGGGGAGAGGCTGGGGGCTGAAGCAGCAGGCAGAGTCAAGTCTGGGCCATGTTCAGAAAAGCACACACAGCAAAGTACTCTTTGTGTTTTTTGCTGATCCTCTCCCATTGACACAAAGATAGATACGGGCAGCCCTAATTTTGCGCACATGCAGGTGTGGGTGCCTGGTAAAATGGAATTTCTCCTGGCAAGGTCTCTGAGTATTCCTCCTCTGTACTGCTACACTCCGAATTTCCTGCTGTGACAGTGATGTCTTCTTCTGCCTCTCTCCGCAGGCCGTCCCTGCGTTGACTGCCACGCGTTCGAGTTCATGCAGAGGGCGTTGCAGGATCTGAAGAAGACGGCGTACAACCTCGACACGCGGGTATGTGTTCCTGCAGGAATGCTTTCCCTTAGCCTTTATCTCCCAGCGGCCAGGTTTGCCTGTCTGGGTACAGCAGACATGACATCTCTGCTGACTCACTCCCGTCTCAGCAAATAGGTTTATACCAAGCACGGATTATTTTTCACAGTCTGCAGAGGTTCATTAATGGTCATCCAGTCTGACTTCTTGCATAACAGCCTAAGGAATTACCTCAGACAGTCCCTGCACCAAACAGAGAAGGAAAGAAGATGTAGGAAGGAGAGGAAAACAAGAAAGATGATTTACCCTCTGCCTCACAGCATTGCTTCCAGGCTGTGGACTGACTATTCACTGGGCAGGAGCAGAAATGAGCCGGAGAGCGAGAAGGTGGCAGGCAAGGCTGGCAGAGGAAAGGGCAGCACACACACACACTCCTTGCTCATGGATTGATACTCCGTGAGAAAGGGGGAAGCACTTTTTTTTTGGCATATATCACAGCACACAGGGAATTCTGCCACTTCACATGCCAGGCTGCAGAGGTCTCAGTGAACAAAATGAGGGTGCGTTAAATGCCCTGATTTTAGCAATTCATACATGTGTGGATTCATAAATATGTGCAAACTGACTGGGGTAGGATTTACCACAGTGGTTCTGGTGCTGTCTGAAGTTTTCAAGAGGCAGGAGATCTCTCCTCTAATAAAGCCCCTCCATGCATGTCTTGTCCTACCTCTCCTCCCTTTGAGCAGGGCCATCTCTCTTGGCAGGTGAAAGGGCTCCTTGCTCCTCTACAGTCACACTCAGCTCAAACTGTCATTCACAGCAAAGCCAGCTGAGGGGATAGAAATCAATTATGTGTCTCAAACCGTAACACAGAAACACAATTATGTAGCTTTGCCTTTGGTTTCTTGTGACCTCGGGCAGCCATGTCAGGCCCTACACAAAAAAGTTGGAGTGACTTCAGCTTTCTTGAGCAATCAATAGCAAACTGATTAGGACAAAGCTCTGAGCATGGGTTACATTCCAAAAGTTTCCCATGCACTGGAGTAATAATAAATAATTCTTAAGTGGTAAAGTGTCAGTAGAGGGGCTTTACCTCCAGCAGCTGTGCTAGGCTCTTCTGGTGCATAGCAGAGTTCCACCTGTTTGGATTAGGGTCAGCTGAAATGTTTTGTACCTACACATGACATGTCAAGGCCAGGTGCAATTGCAGCTGTGCTGGCTCTTATACTGTCAACAGCCTTTACGTGGGAAGTTAAAGAGTTTTTTGAATGTAATAGAGGCAGCGCAATTCTTTAATCCCACTTACAGAGATCCTCAGATGTATCTGTGCTGTCTGTTCTATCTGGAGAGTGGACTGAGAATGCAGCCCATCAGAGAGCAGCGCTGTCTTGGAAGAGGTGAGGCAGAATATAAAGGGAGAAGCTGGTCCCAGGGTGTCACAAGATGAATTTCTGTTTCTGTGAGGACCTGGATGGGCCTGACATGCCAAGACACTGGCTGAGACAGATCCCTGTGTTACAGAGCAAGGGGCATAGGAACAGTGCATCACAAAAACAAACAGAACCAGTTGTTTGTAAGATCACCCACCCTTAGGCAACCGAGTTTAATTCTACTAGTAAATAAAGGCTATATTACTGTACACCTTTCCCAGCCTTTGGATTAAGACTCCAAAGGGCTTTCTATCAGAAATGCTTTGATTAAACACAAATTATTGAATGATGCAGAGATACTAAAGTGAAATACAGCAGCCAAGGCCCTACAGATGGCACCCTGTGGCCTTCTATACTCTGAAAGGCAGAGCTTCCATATCCTTACTCCACTGCTGGTGCTTGGCTCGTGCTGACCAACTATAATTTCTCAAGTTTTACACACAAATAACTTCACTGAATAACTCCTGAGTCTTGGAAATTGTTGCTACAAGGGCAAGCCCCATGCAGGACTGCTCCTGCATATCAGGGACTTTCTAAGCCAATGCCATCAAGGCCACAATTAATTTTTGTAATTGATACTTCTCTTTCACAGTCTTTCAGTTTGCAGTTGAGTGCTCCCAGAGCTGCTCTTCCTGCCTGTAAATAGTCCTGAGTGATGCCCAGGCAGAGTTTGTGGTACCAGTGACAGCTCGTTGGCATTACTGTGAAATCCAATAAGCCTGTTTGATGTTAGGATGATTCTATGATTTCTCCTGGGCTCCCAACAATGGGAGCATTCACTCATCCAAGATTTCATTGTGCGAGCAGGGAGCAGTGTTTAACAGCGCCTGCCATTGCGCCAAGCTGAAACGTGAAAGCAGGCAAGGAATGTGAACAAGTCCTCTTTAAGGCAAAGATGGGTGTCAAAAGTTTGAGTTGAAGAGGATATAGGGCTGTGGAGGGGAGGGAAAGCTGTTCTGAAACAGCCTGTCCTGCACAGACTTGCAGTCTGAGAATAAGAACTGAATGAGAGAGAGTGGGTACTGCTGCCCAAGCAAGGCAGGAGTGGAGCAGGACCCATACAGGAGTGCCCAGCTACTCCCTTGGAATCTGTCTTTGTTAATTAGCCCTTCGCTGTGTCTGATTTGTCAGGAGGTATCAGGTCAGAGGAACACCAGCAGGCTGAAGACCTTGTTGTTTCACAGAGCTTTGAGAATTTCTTAACAAGTGGGTTTCAACCTTTAATGGGTTTTTGCAGTGCAGATGGGAAACCCACACACGGTGAATTTAAGCCCACTAATTTTTTTTTCCTCCCCTCAAGAAACTCTTCAAAGCCAGTTAGCAAACTGCTTGAGGGACCGCAGACCACAGGGTGAAAACCACAAGATATGCTCAGGAAGAAGTTTCTCTTCAGTCACAATTGCACTTGCTGATGTGAATTCCTTGCACCAACAATTTTGAGTCTCACAAGAAATTGGCTTCTGAAATGATGGTGCCATTCAAATGATTCAGCCTTTGTTTCTCAAAAAGTGTGACAAGAACCCACAAAATATTTAAGTTATTTGATCACAATTAAATAAATGATACTTGAATATATTTAAAGATCTAAAATTAATTGTTTCCTGCTGTATACAGAGAAAAAAGCTTGGAAGTGCTTTTCCACTAAGGAGCTCCAAATACAACAGCAAGTAATTTTAAATGATGTATATTGAGAATGGTGTTTAAGCTTTTGCTCGAGTACTGATAATAAAGCAACTGTCAGGAAATTAACTCAGGTTGAAATAGGAACCACACACTCAGACCTAGATCTGCCCTGAAAGATTATGAGTTTCAGACAACGGGGTTAGACTGACAGCTGGATTCAACTCAGAGTTATTCTAGAGAAACAGCAATGTAACTGAGAGCACAACTGGCTCATCAGCACTTGCTATCTGGTGCAATTAAATTATACAGTACTGAAGGCATCGTCAACAGGAAGCCATCAATCACCGCGAAGGAATTAGGAGCAGTGCAGTTTAAAGTGGAATTTGTCGCAGCGCTTATAAAGGACACTTTAATAATTTTGACAGCCTACTCCCTAGAAGTTAACTGCGAAAATGAAAACATTCAAACTATAAAAATACTCGCCCTGCATCTTGGTTCTGAATATACTCATTTCATCACTTTTTCTGGATGAAAACGAGCACTAATAACTATGATTTTTCACTCAGCAGAGCACCTTGGCTACAGCTGTGCAGAGGGATTAGATCTAATCAATTATATATTCTTTTAAAGTGATATATTCGGTTCTTTGATTTCATAGTTGTTTTTTTTTTTTCTTCAGACAGAAACCCTCCTCCTGAGAGCGGAAAAAAGAGGCCTGTGTGATTGCTTTCGTGCAATACACTGAAATGAGCACTGGGATTTGGCCAATGGACATTTATTCATTTTTAAAATGCTGTTCAGTAAATTACAGGAAGATACAGAGTGCAAGTTGTGCCCCACCATAAGGAAAAGCATTTTTATCAAAACAGGTATAGCTCGGTTAGATTATTTTTGCTTTGTTGTGTTTTATCATTACTCTATGTGATATTGCATCTGCTGAAATGTCAACAGAAGAAACAGTGCCAAAGTCTTGCTTATGAGTTTTATGCAAGGATAGCATCCAGCTTCTTTGGTATTTCAAAATTTTGGTATTTTCAAAAATTGTCCTTGAACTCTCAGGCCAACCTCTTGGCTTATGTGAATTACCATAGATCCATGAAAGTCAGTGGAGTCAAATTTTTTAATGTATTTATAGAAGAATAACATGAAAAGGAAGATACTTTGCCATGATGCATAGATAAACATTTACAAACAAGCAGACTTGGCTTTATATAGAAATTAATAGTTATCACTGACTGCTTGGCAGTCCAAGGAAGGGATTTGTTCCCAATTGTACCAATAGTCCGGTGCATGGCAAACACAGTAATCTGTCTCACAATTTTAATTTCTTCAGAGCCACACAGTAGCTGTGATCTTTTTGGAGAGATTTATTAAGTATCTAATGTGATCAGTAACATTTCTAATCACATGAATACTGCCTGGCAGTTGAACTGATTGCATCTGCCAAAATCTTCTGGAGAAGTGTCTTTCATTAAGCAAATCACATGCTGGATTGAACCACTCAAACTGGCCTCTACAGAGGGTTTTGGCAGAGAGCCTACACAATGCCTGCCTGTCTAGGAGTCTCTTGTAAACTGTATTTTGGGAAACACTTAAGTTCTACCAAAATGGTCCTTAGCTCTTGCATGGACTGTACACTCCGCCAGGGTGGGTTACAGTGCTGGTGTTATTAGCATTCCTGCTGCAGTCCATGTGAGGCAGGAGAGAACAATTTAAGCAGTGTAGTAGTAGACAAGATTGTGCCTTGTCAATCTTTAAAAGAGAATAGCAAATCCTTTATAATTGTTTACTTTTTTTTCCTGTATTTTGGGTAGGAGAACAGAAAACAGCCCCAGTGGAAAGTTCCTGTTCAAAATAATAGATTTTTCATTGGGCTTAAAACATCATCCCCAAAGTAGAGATTTGTGTATTAGCTCGAGCATTTATGTACAGGCCAGAAACTTTTATACAAACAAGAGTATTGGAGCAGGACCAACAACAGTGGTTTTCAAAGTAATTTTACTAATTCTTATTAATATGTCTGTCTTTCTGTAAGTGGCTGATGTTTATGATATTTTGCTCTCAGCCTGCTCAGTAAGTTAGGATGGAAGCTATGTGTATGTTTCCAGACTGCTTCTCTCCCATTTTGCCTACAACATCAGGCACAGGGAAATAAGGAACTGTGACCCACTGCCAACTTATTATTTTGTGTGCAGTCATACTCAGTAACACAAAGGAGTGTGTGTTGCCATATATTTTGCCAAAGTTGTTGGAAAGGTGTGTGGTTCTCAGCAAGGAAAAGCTTCCTTGCACCTGCATGTCAAATAAGAAATCTGCTTTGTCCTTTGTAGTATTCCAGCAAACCCCTTTATAGGTCACTGGGACCTGTTTTGTGTACAAGAGAAGCAGCATGACACAGCAACAGCTCCTTTCTGGTAGCATCACGCTGCACTGTGGCACCGCTCAATAGAGCAGTAGAGGTTTTCCTCATAGACCAAATTTTATTGCACAAAGAAAGCAGTAGGATTAACACAGCTTCCTTGCAAAATACCAGCCTTTGGCTACTTTGCTCTCACTTAGATTTGGACCAAAGTAATGCACAGCTTTCGAGCCAGCTTTTTGCAGGAGATGGAGTCCCAGCACTGAACCTGTGAATCTTCCAGCACAGCTTCCCTTTCCAGGGGGCAGCACGTCTATGGTTTGGTATTGCTACTGTGCATGCTTATTCTGCTGGTACCCTAAAGAATATTGCAAATTCCTGTTACAAGAACTGGGTTTTTTGTTCATGTTTTTATTTAGAAAAATGTTTGCTCACTGTTGAGTTTTGATATACACAGCTTGTTACGATAAAAAGGTGGAATGAATGACAAGTGGATGTTGTCTGACTCCCAAAGGGATCAGAGTGACACTGCAACTTTATGGCTGTAACAGAGTGATTATTCTGTACTTCTCTTTGTCTATAATACAACACAATAAAAGGGCAAGATGCATTATAGTATTTGGTGTGCTTTGTTATTGATTTAACAAAACGATGGTGCTTATGCATTAATTAATGTCTGGTCTTTAATTAGGTGGAAAATCCTCAGAGAAAAAAAAGCTATTTTTAATACAAAATTAAAAAGACCTTGCATTTGGGCTAAATTTATTAATATATTCTTATTTGCTGAAGTATAAAATCAAACTCACTCTTTCAAATAAAGGTACAGCAATGATTTTGTGAGCTTCTTTATGGACCCCTTACTCTATACTTGGTGGTTTTGATAAAGTTGCTTATAATTGCAGGATAGCATGAAGAAAAAAATGGAGCTAAATAGTTTTAATTTATTTTTGCTCAGGAAGTTAATTTAAATTCAGAACCCCTTGAGTCTCTACTTACTAGAAGAAATGATGTATTTTGCAGAAGGATTTAATTGCAGAAGCCTTTAAAGCAGAAATTTTTTTCTCCCACCCAACACTTCCCCGAACTTTTTTTGCTGCAGAGCCAAGGCAGTTCTCGTGACCTTTTGAAACCAAGCTGTGTCTTCTCTTCTCTTGGTGCAGTGCTGCTGCTGATAGCCCTGGGCACGTGGCATTTGTACACAGGGTGGAATGCAGGTGGTAGCCTGTAAAATGTACAGCCAAGTCCTCCCTGGAAGAGAAATGGTATAATCACATTAGTGTGGTGGTGTCTCTGGGTAGGCAAGGTGACAGAGAAATCCTGGTAATGATCCCCACATCTCCAGAGCCTCTCATACCTGAGCCAGTGCCTTCATTGGGTGTAATTCTGTGTGTATTCTAAGTCAGTAGTTTTGAGCTGAGTCTCAGAACAACTCTCTGAAGACATCTGGATTTCATTCTGAAAATGGAAACACAGTTTACCTTTGCTTGTAATGCAGAATCCTGTTAGGTAACATCAAAGCTCAGTAGTATTATTGCTAGCTGAATCTAGCTGGTGAATGGCCTCTGTGGAATACTCTGAAAATCCTGCGGAATACTCTGAAAATCTTGTGGAATACCCTCTCCAGATGGAAACCTCATATTTAGAAGCCAGTTATGTCTCTGTACCCAGAACTAGTCTGTAGGTACCTCCTGGGTGATCTGAGCATCCGATATACATTCCCCATTTTCAGAGAAATAGTTAAAGTGTGGAAGTAGTTCCTTTAAGAGTGACCATGTGGTTTCTGTGCCTTCTTCTGCACCTGCCCCAGGCTGGAACGCAAAGACAAGAGCTCCTCCTGTAGCATTGGGACTCATGGGTTGCACACAGATCTCACCCTGATGAGACAAAGCACTTGCTGAGCTGGAGGAGGCTAACAGGAATCCCGGCTCAGTTCAAAGTTTAGTTCAAAGGTAATTTAAAAGCAGAAAAGCTCTGAGGCTGTTGAGCCCTTTGTGAGGCAGAGAAGAATAAAGGATGTTTTCTCTTTGGAACTGCCGCAAGGCAGGAAATTTGCCCTTGCCTCTCTTGGCCTGCAGGTAGAGACCCCCTTACCTAAAACAATGTTCTGCTCAGTCCTTCCCTGGTCAGGACTCAGTGTGGGAGAGAAAAAGGGAGCAAGTGTGGAGGGGAAAAGACACCTGCCCTCTGCAGCCTGGCTGAGTTCCTGGGAAATCAGGGCTCCTGATGGACAAACCAGAGCTGCAGCCTCCCAGGGATTTATGTGCTGAGTGTGGTAAGCAGGGGCTGCAATCACTCTGGCTGAGGGCAGTGCTGCAGACAAAGCATCACAGCGGTGTCAGAGGCAGGATTTGAAAAGGGGAGCACAGAGAAGTTGTGTGCACTGGTGCAAAAGAAGGGATCATTCTCCACATTCTCATCAAGCATGGCATGTGAAATTTCCAAACTTTCCAGAACCTGCTTTTGAGAGCTGTGCAATGAAATGAAGATGGAAGCGGTGGTTGTGAATAATCCCTGTGTTCCTCAGCTGAAGCTATGCAGAAGATGGGAAGTCTCAGGGAGGCCGTGTGCTGTGCTTGTTCCCAAAGAAAATATGGAAGAGACGGAAGCATCTTCTGCAAACTGGTATTTGCTGATTTAAAGATTAAGGGGAAATTAATTTGCAGGTGCTTTTACCATCTAAGGAGAAAGGCAACACTCACTTAGAGTGCTCTTGGCAGCAAACATTAAATAGAGGTGGAAAATTAATATCAATTGCAAATATGTATATATGTGTGTATAATATGTATAAAATATTTAGCTTCACTTTTGCTGTATTAAACATTTTGAGTAAATAATTCCTGGCTGCAATGGATGAAGCAGATGGGTCTGCTAAACTTCTGAAAAGTCACCATGATTTTCCAATGTCTGATTCTGGCTCTGCCTTGAACTGGCCTTTGGGGTCTGTTCAGAACATGCATCTCCACATAAGCAGAGGAAGGAATTAATTTCCCCCCGTTATGCTCATGATAATTCGTTGACTGCTGAAGAAGGTTCCCACAATGGAGGGGCCTTTGGTCCAACGTGGACAAGCTTCTGTGCTCTTGTGTTTTCTATGTATGTGGCTAGAAACAAGTTGAAGTTATTAACTTGCTGAATTCCAGAGGGGAGGAATGAAAAACACCAGGAGGCCCTTAGAAAATCACTTAATCATTGTCTTGAGGAGACTGAAGCACATGGTAGACTTTGCAGGAGTCCACTTGCCTCAAACCTGTGTGACTTCCTCCATCCCTGAGCTGGGTGCCAAAGGGAAGACAACTGGATCCTTGAATCACGTCATTCCAGTTGGCCATTGAGCTCAAAGATGTTGGGGAGGAAAAGCAAAAGCAAAAGGCCGAGTGGCAGTACTGAGCAGTCACCCATGGTGGAGCTTTATACATTGAGGATATCTGGTATCTGTTTGCCCTGTCTATGTCCCTAGCAAATAAGAAAGGATTAAGAATGATAGCATCCATGAATGTCCATTGTTAAATCTCCAGTTCACTGCATCCATCATCATATTTTCCGTGCAATAGCTCCTTGCAGAGAACTCTTCCGTAAATGATGGACCATCTGTTCAGCCTCTCTTGTCTCAAGGCATTCTTTGGACTCCATATCATGGTTTTGTTCATGCTGAAAACATCAGAGCTGTTTTCTCAACACTGTGGCCCAAAGTTTACCCGCATATGCCCGCATGGGAATCTTCATGATCTCACTGAAATCCACATGAGGTGACCCAGGCCTGTTTCACAGGAGCACAGCTTTGATTCCTCTGTGTGTCTAAAACAGCTGCCTTTCGGATATCCTACAGTTCCCTTACAGTGCTGTAAAAGGTTTTCCTGGACAGAGCAATGCTTCTGTGCCCTGTCCCTAGAAATACAGAACAGGGGGCCGAGGGCTAAAGGAATCTGATCCTATAAATTGTGTTTCTCAAGCTGATCATGAGCTCAAGATTATATATTATCCATAGTTCCAAGTACTGACCATGTGAAATACCAAACAGAAGCCCAGCCTTTTTATAGTGGTGCAGAAGGTATTTCATCATCTTAAAAGCATTAAGGTACTAAAGATAGATGGTGCCTGCAGCACAGATTACTGAATATATCTGTTTTTTCTAACTGTTGGTACACCAACCTGCTTTTACCAGTTTGTACATTATAGATGGGGACAGAATGACACATCTCAAGGGGACAGATTCTCTTTACATCAGATTTCATTCCATATAAATAAATGAAAAAAGAGAGGTAAAACTATAGATCTACAATTTATTTTCCCCACAGAAACACAATAATGATAACAAGTCCATCTTCCCTGATGTTTAATTCCTTTTCTTTTTAATTGCTTAAGAAACTGTGCCTGTACCTCACTACTCAAGGTGTGTGTGGGAGTTGAATGTATAGCAGACTGTAAAGCATGTAAAGCTCATCAGTAGCAGTTAAGTATAGTACAAGCCTGAAGAGGAATTTGGAAACCAGGAATTCTTGAGCTGTGATAGAGCTTTGCCACTCCAGTGCTCTGAGGTATTGCCCATGTCTCTTTTGCCGTCTCTGGCCTCCAAATTCATCAAAGGAGAAATATACTTTCCATAAGAAGAATGCAAGCCTCTGTGCCTCACTTGTGGATGTATTAAAGGCAAACATCATTTATGTATGAAAGTAGCAAATTCTTCAAGATAAAATTTTAAGGTGAAATCAGTAGACATCATAGCCATGTATGGCTTCTAGCATTAAAGATACAAAGAATTATTGTCTGTCTAACTATTGGCTGTTTAGCCAACACTTGGATAATATACACAGGAAATAAAGAGATAAGTGTTATACATTTAAGCCAACTTATCAAATCACTGATTTTACTACTTGGAAACTAATGAAAAACTTTATGTCAAATTCTGGTCCACATTTCTAATGGCTCTTCCTGAGCTGTGCTTTTTATATTTCCTTCCCCCAAACAACCACATCAGTAAGTTTCAATACCAAGATGTGCAACAGCAAGGAAATACCAAGGTTATTTTATGAACATTCACAAAGGAGGACAAAGGAGAAGGTTATAAATTTCTGTTCAGAGACTCGAGGTAAGATGTGATGTGCAAGGCCCAACATAACATGACCTTCTCTCTCTAAACAGACTGCTGTATGTTGCCTGCAAAAGAAAAGTAGTCCATGCCCAATAATGTATTGAATAATTGTGATTTTGAATTTGTGAAGCAATTCTGAAGAATGGATTGTAAGGACTGCAGAATACTTCATTGTTGTGCCAAAAAAATACATAACAAAAGCCAAGGAGAAGTGGCAAAATTTAAAACCTCCTTCATTGGAAATAATGAACTATTTCCCATATGTACAGTTATATAACAGAAGCAAGCAACTTCATTGTGATGTAGTTTGAGTTGGATCCAGATGTAAATGAATTCCCTCATTGGATTAAGTAAGTGTTGGACCTTGGTCAGTTCTCTAACAGCAAGTGCAAAGATGCAACACTTGAGGAAAAAACCCAAATGAACTAGTGGCAAAATTTTGGGAAGAAAAATATTATAAACTTGGGAAAATGCATTTAACTGCTTTCCATTTGACATGAGGTCTGATTTACACCATGTCCATTTAAAACTTCGATTGCACATGGCATGTGAGCAAGTTTCTTGTATTGCCTCCCCAAGGTCAGTGCTGTGAGCAGAATAGAAGCTTTGGACTAACTTTACTAGAGAAGCTCTCCTGTTGAGTCACGAGGTGCCGAAAGGACCCCCTGTCCTTCTAAACTCCTTCTCAGAGAGGAGTCTGGATGTGGCTGGGTCCACTCCTAGTCCCTGACTTAGTCAAAAGGTTTTATAGATGCAATTGGATCTTTGTACAACTTTGTCCTGTGGGATTAAGGATGGCAACCCAAATATATTTATATTAATAAGATTAATTGTTTATTTTATTAATGTTTCTAATGATAATCATTAGAATAAAAGACCCTAATCAGAATTATTTACTGCACAGTATAGTTACAGCTACTAGTATAGTACACTATTTTCTGAAGCAATGTTGAAGCAATGATATTAAAGACAGTAAAATAATTATGAAGTAGAGACTGGATGGTACTCACCCATACCAACAACCGTGGGCAAATCTCTTTCACTTGGCTTTGAGGAGCATTCCCACTCATGGGAGAGTCTCACAAATGCTCTTAGAAAAGGTTTGTTAGAAGTCCCTGCCATTAAAAACTGGTATTTTATAGCATAAAATTATCAACTCTCGGTCAGATGTTTCTGTGCCAGCTGTGTCAGCGCAGCAGCCTTTAGCTCAGAAGCTTTAGATAAGTTATCAGTACTATCACTTGTTTGTTCCTTTATCAGTAATTTTTCTGGTACATCCTCACTGGTGCCAGTTTCTCTCAGGAAACCTTGTTCTTCACATCCTCAGAATGTTTAACTTCGGGATTGATGGGTCAGGCTGGTCTCGGTGTTCTTCAACACCAAAAGCAGTTCAATGTCCCTTCATTCTCTATCCACCACTGATAACTTTTGCAAATAGGGTAAAGTTCCAGCTGTTTTAACCCCACTTAGTCAAAGCAACCTGCTATAATCAGTTGCCATTTAGACCCACAGTTTATTCGTTTAAGGTCACCTGATAGCTCATGTACATCAGTACAGGAACTTTATCATCAAATTCATTGTCTGGAATTATCCAGTGTGAGGTTTTCTGGCTGACACTGGCACACAGTTGGTCGTTTGGATGCCCAAATACTCCTGCCAGTCACTGTCAGCCTGGGGAAAGTATCCAGGCCCTCCTGCCTGGGTCAGTGACTGGCTCTGTGGGGAACGGCTCTCCTGGCAAAGAGTTCTGGCACACGGAGCCTGGGAGGGTGGGGCATTTCCCCGGACTTGTCACTTCCCTGGGTGTTCAGCAGGCTGTGCCTGAGGACTAGGACTGCCCTTGGGCCCATCCTTCCTAAAGAGAAAGGTACAGAAACATCTCTGCCTTTCTGCTGGGTCTGTGAGCCAAGTGTCAGTGGGGAAAAAGGTTCATATTCTGTAGGAATGGAGACCCTGAATTTAGTTTTGCCTGAGGCATTTGGGCTTGACCCCTTAGGAAGGATGTTCCCCTGCCCTGAACTGGCTTCCAGCAGCCTTTAGTAACACCCCAGCCTTGTCTGACACTCATAGCTCAAAGCCACCCCTTCACCGTGAGACAGCCTTACTGCAGGATTTGGGATGATCCCAGCATAATCCTGGTGTATTGTTTGTTTGCAAGGAAGGAGCAGATCAAAAATACAGTTTGCTACTGTGTTACCTCAGTACCACCACTGTGATGAAATCACATAGGAACCCCAATGTGAAAGCATCAAGGTCAGTCACAGAATCTGCCAGTTTATTTGTGCTGACAAATCCAGCAGTCCAGAAGAAGAAATCATGGGATTTATACAAAAAGCACAAGATGAAATTAATACATCCAAATTGGTTCTCTTAATTTTGTGCCAATTTCCATGCTTTAAGTCATGCTAGCTGGAAATTACAGCAGGAAATAGTGCAGAAATTGTATTAAATCTGAAAATCTGATAACTCCAGAGAGTTGAGGTTTTTAATGAGTTGCCTTTGGTTGTTTCAGTAGATAAAACGTGAAGAGCCCAGCTGCAAAGACCCTGGCAGCCTGTAGTCAAAGAACTCCACCAACTTCCTCAGAGTTCAGCTACTGATGAATTTAATCTGGTGAATCAAAGGTTGCTTCTACATCACTCCATTCATTACATTTTGATGTAGATTTGGGCAAGTTTGATGTGCCTCATTAAGCAAATCAGATACTGGGCTCACACACACAGATGGCTTCTCAAATGCTTCCCAAGGAAGTGACTGCAGAGCTCAAGGGACCTAGGTGTGCTCTCAGAATCGAATCAATTTTGAGATGCTTTGCGAAGTTTTGCTTGGAAAGCAAGGCAGGAGAGCTGTGCAAGGATACCTACAGATGAGCAGAGGGAGAGAGACTGGGTGGATGAACTGGCTGGAGCAGTGAGCCAAGATACAATGCTCCAGATCTAATGCTCTAGAGGTTCTTCCTTTAACAACTCTTTCAGCTCTGCACATCCCAGGAATCGATATGTGCCACCAGAGTACAAACAATAAATCTTGCGAGGTGCTACAATAGCAGCAGTTTAAAACAACATACATCCATGCTTAACAGCTTTGCAGAATTGGACCTTGAAGGTTCAGCATGCTTTGGGATTCATTGCTTAGTGAGTTTTGCTCTCTGTTTGATAGAGCCATTATTCAAGCCATGACAGTATTTTCCATTATGTATCCAAGTGTTTGGAGACGCTGAGAAGAGATCTGCTCCAGATGGAAATGTAGCCTGCAAACTACCCAAGTGCTATTTTTGGAAACAGCATTTCCAGAACAATTGTTTGGGACTTTACAATAGGCCCTGCTGAAAAAGGGACGCTCTGGCTGGGAAAGGTCGAAGGAAAGAGAAAGGCTCCAGCCCATTCCTTGGGGACAATTATTTCAAAAACATATTTAGAAAAGCAAGTTGGGGGTTTAAATTGAAGAACTTTGGGGGTGAAGCATTTAAGGATGAATTTTGATAAATGAAGAGATAAGCAGGTGCTGCTATACTCAGCAGCCCAGGTCTATCCATCAGGAATCTCTGGGGAAGTGGGAAGGGGCAAGGCTTCAGGCTGACTCCTGTCAAACCTGGCATGAGGTGCTGGAAACTGGGGCTGGGAAAGTTGTGGAGAGGGGTTGCACAAACCAACAGCTTCCTCAGCCTGCAGATTTCATAGAGAGGGCATTCCTTTGGGTGTCCTCGAAAGGTCTTCTTCTAGGGACTGAAAATACTGTGGACAAGACAAAAAGGGTCTAGGCAGATCACAGTGGGATTTAAGCTGTGTTAAGTGGATACATTTTCTTGGAAAACAAGTGCTCTTTGTATCATTGTAAGTTAAAATGCTGGCATTAGCACAGCTTAGCTAGAATTTAAACCATTTATTTTCTTTATTGTCTGGAAAAGCGTGACTAGGCTATTGCCATTTTAGGCTCTGTCTTGGGGATTCTAGGAGTGGTCTTCTGAAATTGATTAACCTGTACTATGAACCAATTCCTTCACCATGCTTTTAAGATAACTGTAAAGGAATAAGCTCCTTAGTGGAATTAGATATCTGAGACATTAGGAGCTTCCAGACAAAGCACAGATACCTATGACTGCTCCACAATAAAGCACATGCAAGACCACTCGTGTGAACCGTGTGAGAGGGGCTTGAGGCTGTCAATGTATAAATCTGTCTGTCAGTCATAGTCTGGTTTCTTTTTGTTTCGAAGTGATTTGTTTTGTCAGTGTCTTGAGTACATTTGGACCTCTGAGTCTTTCCTGTACCTGCTGGCTCTTTGCCTACCCCTTTTGTGTAGACAACCAGGCTGAAACACTTGCTGACAATTATTTTGCTTCTATGCATTTGTTAGTTTGATGCAGTTCCATATTTCCTCCTGAGTTTTTACTACATTTAAGTTAGAATTTGCCTCTTTCAGAGTTTGAAAACCCCATTCTTACAAATTTCTGATGGAAAATAGGCAACCAAATCTTTCACTTGTTGTTCCTTTTCCCAGTCATCTAACTTCATACAGAGGCTCATCAGTGTGTGAAACCTGTGAATCATTGTCTTTCATTGGCCCAAGCTTCTTGATCAGTTCTCCTCACCAGATTTCAACAGCAATGTAAGTGCTGAGGCTGGAAGTCTGTCACAGTTGTTCAAGGCTGGCTTGTTTTTCCCTTTGGGTATTTTCTAGAATATCTTCTTATACATAATGTATCTCTTTCTCCGTAGGCTTCTGTTTCACAGTTCTCCAAAGCCTTGGCGCTTCCTTGTCACTAAAGGTTGGCACGCTTTCAATCAAGTGCTTGGGAGCTTTATTCTTTTGTGCTGAAAGAGTCACTGCTAGAAAATGCCTGAGGAAAGCACAGCTATATGTGATAAGGAAGGTTTATGTCATTAGAAAGGGAAGCTTATCTTAAATAGTGTTATAATAATTAGGTTTTATTGGGTTTTGTTGTTTCTGCAAGAAGAGTCTAACAGTGGTGGTAAGGACTGAACTGGAAAACACAAATGGAAGTGCAGGAAGAAAATGGCATGGGTTTGCTCAGCTTACTGGTAAGGGCACCAAGAGCTTGAAAAAGAAAATTTGGTCAACGTTTTCAGCTTTAGCAACAACTTATGTTTTCATTGAGGAACACGATTTTTCAAGTTGACAATGTTCTATTGAGTTTCTGCATAAATAATAGTTAATGATCCAAGTTACAGACTCGTTAATGATCCATTGTGGTTGAGGCAGAATAGAAATGCCAGTAGAGGAATGTGCTGCAAGCAATTGTATCCAAGTAACCCAGGTGCCCACCTGCTCCTGGGATAGATGGGGAGAACTCAAGTGTTTAGGGAACAAAATACCTGGGGGTAGTGGAAGTGATTGAAGTTACCGAGAACCTGTGCTGTTGCTTGGGAACAGAACAGCAGCAGTGGGACAAGTGGAGTCCAGTCCTTCAAGACATTAAGTGGGCATGACTCATCAACCACATTGTTTGTGTGAAAATGGTGCTATCTTAGAGGCTTCAGCTAAAATGGGATACTCACACAAGAGGAGCAGCCTGGAACACGTCAAAATCCAGGGTCATGGAGGTAGAAAAGAAAGGATACAGAGATCACCAGTGCATTGTCCCCATGCTGCCAGTGCTCCCAGCACTGGGAGGTTGGGGAGGCAAGAGAACACTCCAAAATCTGCCAGGCTTCCACCAGGGTACAGTAGCCAGTCAGTACCATTCTGGGCTCTCCATCCTGTCCCCTGAACGGCCAACACTGACTGTACAAAAGCTAAAGAAAGGAAAAGGAAGAGCTCAGCAATCCTGTGCATCTCTCTCCCCGAGCTGTTGTTTTGCGGTATCTTGAGAAAAAGAAGGGACCAGCTTCTATACTTTTAGAAGAGGGAGTTGTCCCCCTTGACGGTGGGGAGGGATAGCATTTTATGTCCTAGTAGGTTGGGTTGCTACAGTGCTTCCCCACTGCTTATTACCACTGCAGAAAATGCACTTCTTTTAAGAATTGCTCCATCTATTGCTGTCTGAATATTAAACTAATTTTATGACACTGACATCCAAAAATATGGGGTCTTACACATACTAAGGCACAACTTCAGGGCTCAGTTCAGATCTTGGTATGTCAGTTCCTCTGAGGCAAGTGTGGTTAACAATCAGGTTCAGCCTCTCGAAGAAGAATAACTGGTAGGAAAGAAATAAGTTTATCCCTTTGGCCAGCAGTGACCTCTGTGGACATTTGGGAAGCCAAGTGCATTGTTTGGCCTCTGTGCTCAGCCTCAGAGAGCCAGCAAGACCAAACTGATGGATAGGAGGGGGTGACAGTAAGTACCTCTGTGTGCTTTTGGATCTGAAAGCATCTTTATATAAATATCATTCAGCTGGTGGAGGCTTGCAGGGCATTATTTTTGACGGTATTATCTCCTTTGCTTTTAGGACCTGTTTGATTTCCTGCAGAAGACATGGGGGGCTGTCTCACGCACTTAGTCCCTGCTTCAGAGCCATTATCACACTTGGTATAATTATAAATGCACCAAGCCACAGTGCAGACTTTATGATGTTTATTTCTTTCACTCTGGCGACCTTTCAGACATGGAAGTACAATATTCAGCCCCACATCTGAACTCCTGAAGTGATCACTTTTTTTTCCTGGCTGGAATGACACTTTCAGCAGGATCTGTGTCTCTTCAAGCAAAACAAACAAATTAATGAGACAATAGCTCTTCAATTTACAAATCTAGGACTTTTGCATTTGTTTTAAGGAAGAAAGCTGCACAAACGTGTCTCAGACAATTGCTCACATACCACTGTACTGGTATAGCATGCTATCTCCAAGTCAGCCCTCAGTTCTAAGTAGATTTTGGCTGACAAGAAAATGTCTGATTTGGCCTTTGAATTTCTACTTCTGGCTCACCAGTATCTGAAATCTTTGGGGTTTCCCCCCCCGAAGTGGTAAAATGGATGGTCAAGGTCAGGCTTGTCTTGGATACAGTCCTGTTTGCTTTACAAAAATTGTATTTAATGTCCTTTCTCATAATCTGTATTTAATGTCCTTTCTCACTGAGCACGGCAGCACTGTTATAATCCAAGGCCTTTTCCTTCCTGCCAGCTTTGAGCACCAGCTCCACAGCTCCATGTTCCCTGGATAAGGAGTTCTGCTCATCTGTGAAGTCAGTGAGCAGAAAGAGCCATTCGATGGGTTGCTGAACCCATAGTAAAAACCACACTTCAAATCTGCTGTTTACATTACTTTAATTCTAGGAGGGTTACAGGAAGGCTGCAGCAGAAGACAGGAATGGGAAAGATAACATAGCTGATGATTCAGAAGCAAAAGTCACCACTACAAAAGATCTGTATACATTATTTATAGGGCAGGCTGGCACTGCTTCTTTGAAATCACTCTGCCCTCATGTTTTGGCTGCTCTTCTATAAGTCTGCAGAGAAGTGGGAGACAAGATGATGCAGCACAGGGGACATGTGAGAGTCTGGGCAGAAGGCCATTTAAATGGGTCACATGAATCAAAAGGAATAAACCTTGGATTTTTCCTGTGCATTTCACTGAGTGCCATTTCTCGAGGTTTAGCTGAGGTTAGTTAAAAACCTGGTCCCTGAAAATGGGAATACAGCAGAGTTGGAGAGGTACATTTCTCTTTAAGCAGGAAGGAGCTGTGCCTGGTCTCATGGGATAGATGTGTCCAAAAATTCTTTACACAAGAAGGCAAAGGCTTCTCACTTCTTAACCCAACCATGTAAGGCTCGTTTTCTGTGCCATGAGTTCAACACCTGCCAAATTCCCTGCTCATCAGCATTTTCACTGAGCTCAATCCATTTCCTGCTGGAGGTTCTGTGCATGTGTTGTCAGGGACTTCCTTTGTAGCCCACTTGCTGTGAGATGCGCAGCCTTTGGCTCTCCTAGAAGCATGTACCTGCTCTGTACAGTCATTTAATTTGCCCCCCTGTTTGATTTCTGTGTTGAACTCTTGGTGTTGTTGACTTGTAGCAATTAGGGAGTTTTCTGCCAATTAGGCAGTGGAGATGAGCAGCACTGGGCTCCCAAACTGCCCTTGTGATGCTCTGGCTGCTCAGTGCACTGCTGAGCTGCCGCAGGCTATTGCAGAGCTGTTGGCACTAGCATTTTTCTTCTGCTTGCTGAGGGCTTTCAGGTCAGCCTGCAGCCTCACAAAATCTATTCAAGGAAAAATTAGAGCTGAAGCTAGTCCTTGCATAAAAGCAACAGAGAGAAAAAGGCCAAAAAATACCTATTTTTCTGTAGCAATTGTCAGGAATGAGAAATTTTCTCTCATCATTAAAAACACCATCATAGTTTGCTGGGGAACAGGATGTGGGGTTCTTCACTTAGGCAGGGCTCACAGATACAGATTCTGGGCTCATCAGAAGCCAACTCAGCCTCCAGAGCAGTTTTGGCAACACCTGTAATCCCCACGTGCCCCACTTTCCCATCAGTTGAATGAAACTCAGATTCCCTTTTTCTAATGCCTGCCCTGTTTCTCTTGGAAGCAATTTGGGTTAATAGCTGCCCTATCAATTTGCAGTGACCTGTAAGAGGAGGGCACCAGATTTCAGGTGGTAGCCAAAACTTCTGTTTTTCAGTAATAGTACTAAAAATCACTCTGCTGCAAAACCCAGTATAGACCAGTTTCCTCTGTCTAAATGCCAGGAGAAGTGCTCACACTCAGCAGAACAGGGCTACCAGCAGCTCTCACAGCTACCAGTGCTTTGTGCAGAGCCCTGCACCATCCTGCCTGCTCTAGAAAGTGGATGTTGATGCTACATATTTATGCTGCCTTCTTTTGATTTGTAGTTCTGTAGAGTCATTTCTCTGTCATCTGACTCAGCCATTTCCCCCCCCGCCCCCCTTTCTTACGTTTTCTTCATTTTGGTCGCTGCTGACAGTTCTGGTAGAGTAAAGCAGAAGTTTCACAATTCTTCATACTGTTTTGCCATGTTCTGCTGGAGATATCTCTCCTAGATATTAACTGGGTTTTGTGCAGCAATATATTCACTTTACCCGTACATGGTTATCTGCAATTAAATCTGTAGATAAGCCTTCTTTTATCTACTGATAACTTCAGTCTTGAGACTCCCCTGCAGGAACCTTTGAACTATAAGCACAAATGAGGGCTGTATTTACTAGGAAATGGCCCCTCTCGTGTAGCTGGCCTTGTATTATCAGTTATGACCACAGTGTCTTTTATTAACACATGCCTAAATAAACTGATGTGTCAGTCACCACACACCAAGACTACCAACTTCCCAGCAGGGCAGGTAAAACAAATTCTCCCCAGTATCAGGATGTGGAGAGAGGAACAGCAGCTACAGAGCAGAAGAAGGTGTGATGTCCATTGCACACCTCGTGATGCATAACCAAAGCTGACGCACATTACAGAACAAGCTAGCAGCTAAACTCTTTCTGGAGAGGTTAGGCACAGACTAGACAGGCTTGTGGTGGTATGGAACCTCACTGTGCACGTCCTGCACTCAGAGCAGGGCCTCGGACTTCCTGCTGGCACCACCAGGGCTGCAGGACTGTGCCCTCAGTCAGCAAACTCCATCCACAAAAGGCTGAGCTAAAAATCACCCCAAATGCATATTCTGGACGCTTTCCACAGCCAATCAGCATCACTCCAGTCTTATCAGGTGCCATCTCAGCCACCTTGCCCTCTAATCAGGCTCTGCTGTCCTGAGTAACCCAATGAGCCAAGCCAGGGAGGCCAGAAAAAATAGAGAGGTGAAACTGTGGGCACTGTGAGAAAGGGCTCCTCACAAATACCTCAGGTGTGTGCTTAGCACAGGAGAACCTTCTAACACTGCTAGAACCAGTAATGCAAGGAAAAAGAACATGTAACTGGCATTATCCTCCAGGAGACCAGTGATGCCAAAATGAGAAGAAATAAAAATAATGTCTCTGTCACTTTGTGGCCTCCTCTAGTTTGCTTCTACAAAGACACCCTTCAGATTTCCTGTCATCCCATAAGCCATTTTCTGATTGATCATGAACAAGAAGTAAATGTAAAGACCTTCTTGATTTCAGTGCTCCCTTGTGGATTTTTAGCACTGACACGAATTTCAGCGGCATTGCATCTTCCAAGGACATGAGCCTTCTCCAGGCTCCATGATGCAGGCTGGATCTGCTCTGACCAAGACTGGTCCTTCATCTCACTTATCTCCATACCAGCTCACACTAGTTAAGGCCAAAGCCAGGAAACCTGGTCCAACTAATCCCCATCTAATGACACTCCTATGATTTTCCTTCTAGTTCAGCTGGCACTTTTCTAAGCTGTGCCAAAGCCTGCCAGAGGGTCAATACACTCTGCAGGCAGGTTTGTACCTGAGCACGCGCTTCAATCCAGCACAGTGGAAGTGTTTGTTCCTCATTCCATGCTTAAATAGTGGCTGAGCTCTCCTGGACCCAAACAGGGTAAATTATCAGGGATAAAGCACATTCATTAGATGTAAACACTCCATGCAAATAGGTGTTCCTGCCTACAAGGGCTCTTGGCTTTCTCCCCTACATCGGCAGTTTAATTTCACTCCTTAGAAGACAACAGTGAAACATGATACTAGTTTTTTAAGCTTTTATTCATTTTAATTTTCCACAAATGGTTTTCACTGTAACAATCTCAACAGGAACCAATAACACGCATAATAACAGGGCCCTTGATAATGATGGAAGTAGATTTGCTGCCAGCAGCTATTATGCTCATTTGGAGACTGTGAAAAACACTGCACACCCTTTTGTTTGGGTGAGATAAAGGGCAGTTTTACCCTGAAGAAGGGATGTTAGGATGGCATTTTCTTATTCAGCGGCTTTGCTCCCTGCTCGTGTCAGATGTGCTGATGTTAGGGGAGACAAGTAAAATTGTACTACCTCAGGGTTTTAACTGCTCTCTACCTTGCAGTGTCAGATACACTCCATGTTCATTATCATCCAAAGTGATTCATTACCACTCCCTGCACGGCTCCTCAGCCTGGCACCTCAGCCCTCAGGAGAAGTGCAGTGGATCAGAGGAGCTGGGAAACTACTTGGAGCAAGTTGTGTCCAGCCAGGCAGCTCCCCCCCGCAGCCAGCAGCCCACAGGGGACAGCGGGGTTGTCCCTTCTCTGCCCTGTCACCAGGATGAGTGACCCCACGAGTGTCAGAGGCAGCCAGGACATGGGAGAGCAGCAGTGCTTCCCTGAGAAGCAGAAAGTGTGACCCCCTGCACTCTCACGCGTTATTAGGACAAATCAATGTTTTGGGGATAGATTAGATAAGGAGATTTAATTAAGGTGATCAGTTGCTGGTTTTCAGTATGCACCTAAGTACCAGCATGGCCCTTGTCATCCCCATTATGCAGCTCTCTGAGCCACCCTGAGCCACAGGCTGATTTTCCTCCTAGAACATGGACAGTGGGGGAAGTGCTGGTACTTATGTGAGGAGATTTATCAAAAGTGGTTGACAGGTGAACTGAAAAGTGATCACAGTCCCAATTTTCTGTCTTCATCATCAAGTCCATCCTTGTAGGCCTTTAAAATTAATCTGGAATGTAAATACAATTATACAGTATTTACTTGTCTGTTGTGCTCATGGGACAAAGACATTTTAGGAATAAGATAGAAATGGAATGTCAAAGCATTAGAAATCATCTTTTCAAGTAAGTTTTTCATATCTTTATTAATACATCCAAAACCCCATTAATTTTATCATCAGCCACAAGCAAATTTATTTAATAGCCATAAACTCATCCCTAGTCATTAATGATCTGGTATTTTACATTTTCAATTTCCATTGAATTCACTGGGAATTTAAAAAACTCAGAGCTTTAGAAAGCTCAGAATATCAAATTGTAAACATTTTTACATGTATTTATTTTCTTCTGGCTTTCATTATATGAGGAGCAAAGCCTATTAATTCAACATCCTTTGAGGACTGGAACATCAGATATATAGAAATGACAAAGTTACGTCTGAACTCCTGTCATTTTAAGAAACTGCGTATTTGAAAATTAAAACTTAAGTGGACAAACAGTTCTTTACATTGTATAATTTTGATCACAAAGACAGACAAAATACCACTGTATTTTTGATAAAGAAAGAATGTAAAAGGGACAAAGGACATTGTATAAAACCTTTTCTCCAGGTATTCAATAGAATGAAAATTTATCTGCCTTAGGGACAAAGGATCCCAGTAAGATAAAATTGGCAGGGGCACTACTTAATAATAGTGTAAAATAAAACAGGACATTTAGAAAAAAAAAATCAGCAGCATCCAAATGTTGTATCTGTATTTGTTTCAATAAACTTCACCTGCTATTTCACATATGATGACCTAGAAGCAGAGCCCACTTCCTTATGTCTGCCAAGCTTTTGTGTTCAGGGGAGCCTTAAAATGATTCTCACTTGTAAAGGTACGAGAGCTCTGAAAACATCCCAGCTCACAGTGTTTTAGAGCCTGAGTTCAGGGTCATTGGCACTCTTTTTTGAATGAAAACCAGATATTTGCTTGAAATATATAACCTTGAATGATGCTGCAGCCAAAGATGCCCAGCTTATCAAAACAAGTTTGGATCAGGAAAGCTCCCAGAAAAGGTTTGGGTTATCTAGAGTGTTTGAGATCCTTCAGCTTCTGATGTGACAGCTCTTGCAGCAACATTTTGTCTGAGCTCCTGGAGATGTGTCTGTTCACTCTGGTGTCTAAAGGAGCACTGAATGGACATGTGGGAGCAGAGATATGGCTGAGCAAGCCTAGAGCAAGCTCCTGGGTGTCAGGAGTCTCTGTGGCCCACTCAGATACAGTCCAAGTGCAGAAGCAGGCAGCAGTCCCTGTAGGGGCAAAGCCTGCTGCTCCTGTGCAAAGATAGGGAGTCCCTGGAGGTCAGGTTTGGTGATGAAGGGATGAAAATCTAATTTCATTTACGCCAGGTTGTCCTAATTCTGTACACACTCTCCAAGCCAGGGCAGCAGACCCAGCGTGTTGGCTTTGCAACCTCCTGCCCCACAGTTCTGGAACTTCCCCTACGCTGTGTGTGGTGTTTAGCAGCAACTGCACTTCATTATTGACAGCTGTGGTACATAAATAAACCAGCTTGGTAGTGTCTGGGAAATCTGTCTGTACAACTCACAAATTCTGTTTGATATTGAGGACTTGCTATATGTTGCTTGAATTACAAGCTCTCTTTCAAATGTAGGGCAGGTCTTATTTTTCTATCTCTTTACATCTCTTTTTAGGACAAAATAGTGTCCAGAGGGCATGACACAGTGCCAGAATTTGGCAGCCACTGAATCTTGACAATCTTCTGATGGTATGGCAGTATCCTTCCTACAATAATGAGTGATCTCTGAGCAGTCTGAGTGTTGCATGTATTTTCATGTCATCCTCCTCGAAAGCATAAAATCTTAATCAGAATGCCACAGGGAGTTTGTGAGCACCTGCAGGAGCTGGGCAAGCTGGCTGTAATCTTGGGCCCAGGGTAACAGAGCCAGAGTAAACACATTCACTGTGGGGAGTACAATTAGGAGCACAAGGATGGACTAAATGCTTCATCTTTTCTCAGGTCCAAGGCCAATACACAGGTCCAGTACAGAATTCTGGCACATGTGTGGCAGCAAGAGCTTTATCAGGGCACTGACAGGCACCTACAAAATAAATGAGGCACCAGAACCATCAGTCCAGTCGCAAGTGGCCCACACATTTGAGACCTCTCAGCTCTGTGCTTTCATTTCAGCTGACAGAACCTGGCTGTAGTGTAGCTGAAGGCTCAGACTGCTCAAGGCAGGACCACCAGGACCCCTCTGAGCTGCCATGCCCACACAGTATTAGGTATCACTTTCTCCTGATGGCTGAAAATTGCTGTGAATGCCAAGCTAATACACCCATGCATGGGGCTCAGTGCAGCACAGACACTCTCTCTTCTTTCCATAATTCAAAGCAAAAACAAAAACCAGCTGCTTTGCTTCAGAGGTGGCTCTAAGTATCCAGCTTTAGACAGCTCCAGAAATGTAAGATGATTTGGGTTCAGCTTCCTAGTGTGAACATCCCTGGCCCAATGATGCCAAGAATCAAACCAGCATGTCTGCAATAAAACAGATCTAACAAAGACTGCTCCTGGCGATGCTCTGCTGTCACACCAGCACCAAATATCTTTTCCATTATGTTTGAATCAGTCTCATTAGTTCAGTCAGACTTCATTTTTTCAGTGCTTGGGGTCTTCTTGAAGTAAGCCACATTAACTTCATCTTGATTTATAGCTCATGGGTTGGTTTCACTGGTTTGTAAACTGAACTCCTACACATTTTTCCTTCCTTATGGCTGTGTTTTCTGTCCTCTTCCCTCCAAGAGCTGCCTGTCTGATCAGCCCATGTGCTGTGTAGGCTAGTTAAAGATTAACGCAGCCAAACTGTGGCAGTGTAAATCTTGAACATGCATGGAAACATAGAAAACAATTTTGCAAAACAAGTTACACAAGCACTTCATGAAAAAGGTTTGCTCATAATATTTCTCTTTCTTTGTGTCTATTATCAGTCAATGAACAGAGATGTGGGCTGTTGGCAGTTTTATCTTCTTGGAATTCAGTGTTAAACCTAAAATTCACATTGAGAAACTAGAATATGTTCTCTGCAGTCATTCCCTATAGAGGGAGGGGGGAAATGAAGGAATATCTGTAAGAATTGCCCAACACTAAATCCCAATACTGACCTCTTAAATAGCCCCAGAACAGGTTTTGCAGCCTGTAGGAGGAGAGTCAGTCTTTGTTCTTCAGGTGTTAGAGAATCAATCCTAAATGCTTAGAGCAAAATCCCATGGGAAAAGCCTATGCTAAGATAACATATTTGACAAGGCTGCCACATTTAATAAAAGGACTGTTAACCGTGGCACTTGGGCAGCACTTTTGCACAGCATTGGAAAATCCAGGTCTTCTCTGTGTTACATCTGTGCAGCAGGAGACACTTGCATCTACCTCAGCAAGAATCCCTCTACAGATGTTAGAAAATGTGTGTGAAATGTAAAAATCTGATATTTTTTGAGCTGTTCTGTGTTTTATTATCCAGCCACAGTAATGTGTCTGTTTTTGGCTTTGTGCTGGTTTCCTCAGAGCAAACATGGCCTGATAGGGTGTCATGTTGAGTCACAGGAGTTGTTTTCAAGACAGCCTCACACGTATTCAGTCTGTATTTGTTTTACTTCTGTTTGCCTGCTCAAATATGTGTGTCAAGAATTCCCGACGATGCCAGCATCTAAATCCACATTTTTTTCTCCACACTGGTGAGTTGTCTAAAGTGCACTTCTGTGGGGCTGGGTGTTCTGCCCGTAACCACTGGGCTAAAATCTTCCCCACAGAGAGACTGGGCCAACTGGGGATGAGTGCTATGGATCTGTGTCCTATGACAGCAGTGCCAAAGCTGGGAGGAGCATCCATGTGAGGGGCACTGGCTGCTGCAGGGACAGGTCTGGGGTGGGCTGTTTGCACTGGGTTTGCACTGTGGTGTTACTGAGCTTCAGCTGCTCCAATAAATGCAGGAAAATTCCATAACTGCAGATCCAACATCAAAGAACCTGCAGTTTCTGCCTTTCCCCTGGAGATGCCCCATGCAGGACAGGACACTGAGCCACAGCATCTCCAGCAGTGCTTCATCCTCCTTGGCAGAGGCTGTGGTGGGCACGGATCAAAAGAGATGGCAGGAAAATGGAACCAACCAACCTCCTACTTCTCCTAGGTCTGGGGGCTACTTACCCTGGAGGTACTTGCCCTTCTGGCCATCTTTCCCCTCTGTGGGATTTTCACCACAGACTCTGGGTCCCACCTGGATATCTGCTGCAGAGCCAGACAGTTTTACCAATCTTGTATGTTCAACTAAGGAATCTTCTGCAAATTCCCAGCCTATTATACCAAAAGGGAGGATGCCAGAAGATCTCATTTTCATGTCAGTGGGGATGAGCTGTGCACTACAGAATACACTGCAGAAAAGGAGGGAGGGATTGGGCAGGGATTTCAGTTCCCAAGGGCACCCACTGCCACGAGGCAAGGGTAAAATAGCAGTGTACAGAGATGCTAACTCTCTTCAGCACCCAGTTGGAACCAGGTGAATTGATTTTTCATCATTTTGGGCCCTGTCAGCTACAAACAAAACAGCACAAATGTCAAAATGTTAGTGGAAACCTGCAGCTTTCCAGAAGAAGCCCACAGCCATTTCTCTGACAGTGGCAGAACAAATACAAGTAGTTTTACTGCATGCCAATTTCTTCTTAAATCTCTTCCCTCAGGGAGCTGAGTGCTTAGAAAATATTTAGGGGGACTGGAAGCTTGCCGGATACTCAGCTAATGTAGGTCTCGAAATCTCTGATGATGCTCCAAAGAATGTCGGGCTGCATTGATGGGCCAAGTTCCTTTAGATTAGGCAGAAGATGATGTTCTGGCAAGAAAAACAGAGCTCCAACCAGGTGCCTCTGGAGAAGGAGGATTTTATATTTATGCTATGTGTCACACAAATCCAGATAGGATCATCTCCAGAGCTGTGTAAATATTAAATTCAGCCTAAAAGCTGAGAGGAGCAGTAAGTGCCTGCAGAGCGGGCGACTCTCCAGGAGGAGACAATGGTTGGCTTTTAGCACATCCCGCTTTTTTGTTTCCTTAAACAACTTGACTTGTGTGTGCTGCCAGTTGCTTGTACTCAAATCCCTCTTTATATTCATGCATCCACTGAGACTCTCCGTTCCCATGGGTGGGATGTAGCTGAGGTGGTTCTTCTGTCTCTCCTGCTCTGTGCATGTGGGGGTAAACTGAGACAGTTAATGATGTTGAATCTTCTCAGTTGAAGCTGAGGGCCTTTCCTCTCGCAAAGGTACTCAGATGCTTTTCTGTGCAAAATTTAAGCAAGGTTGGTTTGATTTTTACATTGCAGCTTGCTGAGACATAGGAAGGAGTGAGCTGCAGCAAGGGAGTGAAGCTGTGGTGTGGGAGAAAAAAGCATTTCCAGTGTTTCATATGGGATGAAAGTTGCTGTCCCCCTCATATGGCAGAGGTTGGCATCCTTTGACCCCACAAGGCTTTTACATAAGAAGTTTGCCCCTGACTTGTAAATACGAGAGATTGTTCCCAGGGTTATTGCCGACAGCTCCATCCAAAATATTCTCTGGCTGTTTTGCCGAAGCAACAGAGACTTGGTGGTGGGACCTGGTCCAACTGCCGCTGTCCTGAGAAAAAGAGCTGCTCTGATTACAGGAACAAAGAGATATTTGGGGTTGGGTGGATTTCTGTCTTTGTGTCAGGGTATTTGTCATTTTCACTGCTGAGAGTGCTGTGCTGGTCACAGTTGACAAGCAGCTTCTAGAGTGAAACTCTCTTTTCAGTAAGGAAAACGTGAGATTTTGGTGCCATCCAGGAAAACTGAAGAGCTGCCTGTCTCTTAGCACTCACCTGCTGCACAAGATGGATTTTGTCACACTGAGAACACTTTTACTTATCTGACTGATGACAGATAAATCAACCCCCTGGTGATAAACCTACTTTGTGGACTTCCTTTGCAGGTATGGCCCCTGCCCCTGTGTTATCTGTCAACATTTTTCTGCTTCCAGCAGGAAAATTGCATTGTTTGTCTCTTTTTGCAGTTAGAAAATCAAAGCACAAGGACCTCAGAGTTAAAATCCACAAAGTCCCTGAGAGGTCTGATTTTTTTTCTGTGGCTGGAGCTCTGAGTACTTTACCTGTGGTTATGAAAGAAATATTCTGTACATGGAGCAACAGCAAAAGCAGCACTTTCTCCTCTGAGCACCCCTCTTCCCTAGACATGAGGGTTCCCACTCCTTTCTCATCCCTGAGAAAGTATCATGGAGTCTCTGAAGCTCCCAGCACAAGTACACCGCTAACACAAAGATAATTAAATCCAAGCTTTTTCTGAGTGGGGTTTTGCTCTTTCCACTGCTTCTTATAGCTCTGAGGTTCAAGGACACCTTGTAGCTTATGCATCAATATCCATTATAAACTACCTTCTCTTTTGACACACTTTGTACTTAGTGCAGTCTGCCTGCAATCCGTGCCAGTGGCTTCCTTCTCTTCGTGGCCACCTTTGATAAGGGAAACCATTTTCAGTGTTTCAGCACTGCTGCTCGCCTCTAAAAGGACAGTGTCGCTTACACTGAAAAGTATTTCATAACCACAATGATTTCTACAGCTAACAGCGAAACAGGGGAATACTTGTTTTCAAATCAATGCCCTGCTGCTGGGATGCGGTGTTGAGGATCTGAAAGTGAGATGAGCGAGAATCAAAAATGGACCTGACTCATTGATTTTTATCCTTTAAATAAAGAGAAAATCGACCCCAGGTCTAGAATGGAAGCATCTGCCATCACCACTGTGTTTGGATATTTAAATGGGGCTGGAGAAAATATGGGTTGGGAAGTGCTTTCAGTGGCCGTAAGCGTGGGTTAAGGGCGAGCCGGGGGCCCTGCCACGGCCGGGAGTCCCTGTGACTCTCCCGCCATCCCGGGTTTCCTCAGGATGGGGGGACAGCGGCGCCGGCCCGGCTGCCGCCCCGCCACCTGCTGGCAGCGCCCGGCACTGCCCGCGCCCCCCGCGCCGGGCCGGGCTCTGCGCCGGGGCCGGGATCTGCCCCCGGGGCCGGGCTCTGCCTCCGGGGCCGGGCTCTACCCCCGGGCCGGGCTCTGTCTGCCCCTGGGCCGGGCTCTGCCCCGGGGCCGGGCTCTGTCTGCCCCGGGGCCGGGCTCTGTCTGCCTCTGGGCCGGGCTCTGCCCCGGGGCCGGGCTCTGTCTGCCCCTGAGCCGGGCTCTATCTGCCCCTGGGCCAGTCTCTACCCCGGGGCCGGGCTCTGTCTGTCCCGGGGCCGGGCGCTGCTCTTGGGCCGGGCTCTGCCCCTGGGCCGGGCTCTGCCTCGCGGCCGGGCTCTGCCCCGGGGCCCGGCGCCGCCCGCCGAGCCCAGAGCGTCTTCATTCTGCCTCCCCTCACGCTTCCGAGGGGGTTTCCTGTTGCTCTTCGGCGGCGTTTCGCCTTCAACGCGGCGCTCACCTGCCCTCTGCAAGGGCATCCCCTCCGCAAAGACTTGCCGGGTTTCAATTAGCGACCTCACGTGGAATTTTTTTGATCTCGTGGCCATTTTGCGGCGAGTCAGCTTAATTAGTCCTAACAGTCAGTCTCATCTCTAGGCTGTGGTTGTCGTATTAGTGAGAGTCCTGGGGAGTGGATCACTTAGTCAGCGCTTCCTGATGTCATCCAAAGTCTTCGCTTCATACATTTCAGATGAGGCTCGAAGCCTGCTGGCTTCTCTCTCTTCTGATCTATTTTTAATTAGCAGTTTGGGGCCTTTGCTGCTGCAGCCACGGAAGGTGATCTCGGTGGCACAGTCTCATTTATGCATGTGGATGTTGATGCCGGCGCAGAGGGCTGTAACATGTTGTCCAGGCAACAGTGAGCGGAGAGCAAGGAGCGGGAGCCCACGGACAGCTCTTGGGAAGAGACTTGCTGGATGCTCCAGGACAAGATGCCAGGATACCTAACTAGAATGGCAGAATGCCTGCAGAAAGAGGACAGGGAGCCAGTAATGGAAAACTTGTTACTTTTTGATGAATTAGCTCCAGATCATGCCAGAAGGACAGTTGTTTTCACTGTCCACAAAATCTGTGCAAAGCAGTCAGGAGAACTGCAAGCTGTCAGAATAAGCCCTCTCAAAACGAACTGCTTCATGGCGTGGTATGTATAATTTCCCATTTTTCATACTACAGGGACGATTTAGTACCCATGATTTGGTAACAGATTCATCTTCCTTGATGATGATAGAGTGCAATGCATCAGGGCCACATCCTGCAGGGGACTGAGTACCTTCTGAAACATGCTGAGTGCCTTTGGCTCTACCCTTGTCATTAAGAGTAGACAAAAAGGCTCAGCACTTCCCACCAGCATTTTAGCAAGGGCTGGGACAAAGTCATGGAGTCCTTTGGCACTGTGCAGCCCAGAAGGGCACAGAAGAGGACTATGGGGATTGTTCAACCCAGCCAAAATCTGTGTAAAGTCTGGCACTTTTGCTTGCTGTCTTTACAAGACATATTGTCATTATTTATTGATTGGTTTTTTATGTTGCAGTAGCATCTTGGCTGGGAACCCTTAGGCCAGGGGCCATGCAAAATCAGGATAGAAAGACAGTCCGTGCTCCAAAGGAGCTCACAGTGAGACAAGAGACAACAAATGACTATTACACACAGTGGCAAGGCAAGGGAACAAGGGACCAATACTATAAAGTGGGAAAAAGAATTAATCCACAGTCAGATACTGTTGCAAAAAAAAAAATCACAAAAAGCATCGACTTTCTTGCCTGTTTTCCCTCCCTAGCTAGTGTTTCTGCAAAGCCAGAAATGTGTCTGTTGCTTTCGATGTGTTGGATTTGTTACACATCTTCCTCAGAAAGTTCCTGACCTAAAACGCATGGAAAAAGATGGGAGTGTTTTTGCTGGCTTCAGGGGACCTTGGATGAGCCAAAAGTCTTAAATGCAGAATACTTTAGTGGAAATGAGATATTATGTTTGCAGCTGAACTTTTGTCAGCCTAAAGCCCCATGCCTCAAAAGATTTATTCAGGGACTTCCTTGTTTACTAGTACTACTAGTTTACTAGTTCCTCCCATTTTTTCCCTTTCAGTGAACGTGTTCCAAAACCAACCCCTGCCACCTAATATTGGGATTGTTTTCTGCTTGAATCAAAATATTTTGGTCTCAGGTCCAGCTTGTGCAGATTCACATACCTTAGTTAAAATGCAAATAATTTCATCTTAATAATGCCCCAGTCTGACAGATGTTTCACATGAAGACTTTTGAAGAATCTCCTTCTTCAGCAACTGTACAGTTTGAGCAAGTATCTGGATACTTCCTTAGATGACATGGGTTTGTGCATCAGCAGGAGCAGAGGATACAGCAGCTATCTGGGGACCTGTACCTTATTTCTGTTTACAGCCATAAGGGTAGAAAAGGAAAAATTTTAGGAATGGAAAAATTTGTGGATCTTATGTCTTTTTTTTTTTTTCCCCAAAATCTGTCCTCATATATTTTGTTGTAGAGCTACCCTGTGCTCTGAGGTTAAAAATAGAGCTTCATTGCACAGGTTCTTCCCCTTCTTTGCTCTAGACAACCCAGAAGCCTGAAGGAAAGGTGACTTAAATTGAAAGAGCAGGTGCCCCACTGGTAACTACCTCTGCTTGCCTGTCCCCTCTGTTGCTTACTGAAGTTCATGCCCATCACAGCTAGAAAAGCAGCTTTGATGGTGATAAGAAGTAGCAGTAATCCTGCTCACTGCTGCCACTGAGCATGCAGGGAGTGAGAACAGACCAGGCACCTGGGAACAAAGCTGTCCTTGTGCCATCAAAAGAAAAAAAAAGTGGCACAAACCCCACTCCTTTAGAGGAAAAGGCCCATCTTCAAAAACCACTTAGAAGGGGAATAACCTGTAAAAGAAAGGGATGAATCTAACAGGTGCTTTCAAGGAGCATCAGGCCAGGTGAGGGCAAGAAGATAAATAAGCAAAGTGAGAAAAATGAAACTCAGAGCAGTATAAACCTTTAGTAAGTGCTGCATTTCTGTGGAAGAAGAAAATATCTCTCTTCAGGTTACAACAAAGAGGCAGAAAGTCACTCTGGCAGCACTTTGGTACTGCCAAGCCCAGCAGATGATTGTAATCACTGAACATGAGACTGCAAATCACATGGGAGTTTTTATTTAATATTTTACTAGCTCCAGCAAAAGGTCTGATTTACCTTGCTCACAGAGTCATTTTTAGAAAAAGCATCTTCCCAGGCACTCAGCATTCAGTAAACTCTGCAAAGAAGAGTTAAAAATAATGCCAAACCCAGAAGACAGTGACACTTGGCAGGAGAGGCTGTTTAAGTAATTGATAGGAATATCTGGAGAAAGAAGATAGGATGGGAGATGGAAGTTTGTGGTCCAGAGAGAGGGACAGCACCTTCCAGTACAGGTAGGATTTATGCCCATTTCTTTTCAAAGTGAGGCAGTGGCCATGCCAATGAGAGGGCAGTAGGCACAGATCTGTCCCACCAGGACTGTGTTTGTGTTCCTCATTCTGTGGATCAGACCCTCAGGTGGGATGAAGATGACTCGATTTAGGCATCCAGGGGTACATTAGTGGAGCTCTGCTCCATTGGTGAGTGAGGTTCAAAGCACCATTCAAGCCATCTGTCAGCCAAGAGGGAAATTACATCTCCGCAGGTTGAAATGGGAACTTTGATGCACACCTGTAGATGCCTAAATTTAGGTGTCATTCTGTGAGCTGAATGTCAACAGTGGAAGCAAAGCCATCAGAACTACACCAGTTAGCAGTAGCTATAAATCTGATCCCATTATTTTCCTGGCTTCCAGCATATCTGTGTCCTTATTTATATTAACCAGAGTTAGTAGACACAGTTTGCTAATGAATTCACTACTGGCAGCAGGGTAGAAATGAACATATTTTACAGATCCTCATAAAATAGATTGCTAACTCTTTGTGAAATATTAAATTCAGGGGCTTATGCCTGGAATATTTAATGCAGTTAATGATGCATCTTTGACCTCCTTTGTGCTTTTGTGGTTTGGCCAAAGTGTTCGTACATCTGGAATTTGGCTTCTTCATAAAATGTTAAGTAAACGCGGAGCTGTCATCACATACATGAGAAATTACAGAGCTTTGCTTTTGAAAATTCACCTTCACTATGTCTGTACTTTTGAGTAAAGTGCCACATTTTAAGTATCTCTTTGGATGCAACAGAACATTTGCTGGTCTCAAGGAATGTAATACTTTACTTGCTTCAAATTGAGGCAAGAATTTTCCCCTGGCTCTGTAGTGCAATGCACACACCTCCTTAAATGAGCTTGGTTTGCCTGCAAAAACCTCCTGCAGGGCTGTGCAATGGCATGGCAAGTAATAGCTTAAACCTGCCTAGAGCAGCGTCTTTCAAGAAAAAATTTCCAGCCGGTGTCACATTTAGTCAGCAGAGGAGATGCTGTCAGTGCTCTAGCTGAGACTGCCAGATTTTAGCCTTGAAAATGGTAAGTCAGCCTTGCTCTTGTGTCCTGCTCTTCCCACTTCTTGGGGCAAACAGCCGTGGATTCACACACAACCTACGTGTACCGGGACATGCTGAGAAATGGTGAGCTGCAGTCAGTGCTGGCTCTGAGGAAGAGGAGCTCTGGCAGGGATAATATGCTAAAAATGTGCTAAAACCTGCCATCTGAAGAAGGTACTTCAGAATCTGAAGAAATAAGGAAAACTTGCAATTATTTCTCATAACGGTTTTTCTCTCTTTCTACAACAAAACAAACAGACTGTTTTAAGTAATCTCCTGAGGTAATGGATTGATCTGCTTTTCCAAAAGGGCTTTTATAGTCCTTTTCCTGTCTTCTCTGGAGCATGGTTATATGACTTGAAAGTTTATTCACCTGGGCTTTGACACAATTTGTTTTAGAATTTATGTCCGTATCCTTGAATAGATTTTCCTGCTTCCCTGATTCATTATAGAGTATGGGTCTGAGTTCCTTATGCAAGATTTGCTAATGGCTATTTTCTCTTTCCATCTCTTTTTTTTTATCAGAGATTTTGCTCAGTGACTCAGGATTTATATCAGCTATAGCAGTTCATTTCAGTTCTTGGAGGAATTTGGGGGCAACTGAACTTGGCATTTTGTAGGTTAGTTGCTTAGCTACCTAGCGTGATCTAGGAACATCTCTTCTTTCCCCCTCTATATTTATATGTCCACTGTAGTCTGAACTTTCTTCTGTCTCCTTTCATCCCATATATTAGCAAGCTTTTATAAGGTTTTGCTGGCTAGTTCTGTGAGAGACTGCGACAGCACATTTTGTAAGTGCTGTGTTGTTCCTGTTGCTGCTCTTCAGCAGTCATCCCTTCTGAATGGACTTCTGTGATTTTGTGGTACCATTGTATGGTTAAATTTCCTTAAGGAGCCATCAGAATTTCTAGTTAGACTGGCCAGTTTAGACTTGGTAGGTCATTTCAAATCTGGCCTGAGTACAAACAACTCCACTGACTCCACACATAAACACGGAGCAAGTTTTAACAGTGTCTGAAACAGCTGATCTTCTGTATTTGTCTCTTAACTCTACTTTGTTTTAGGAAGCAAATATAATCATTCAAAAGGCACAAACTTGTGAACATATTCACAGGTCACAGTATCCTGGGCTCACCATGTAATTTCTCACCAAATTAGGAGCTAATCAACAGGGATGGTGCCTTTGAAAATTACCAGATCAAAAATACCTGGGCTGCCTTCAGCCTGCACATTCCCAGTCCTGCTCCTAAGTCTCCCTTCACATTGACAAAATTTGGCTCCAACACAGCAGCACCTCACTGGAGAGGACAAGCAGTGAATTGACTTTGTGACTCAAAAGAACTGAGGTTTTCCAGGCTTCCCCACCTATCCCAGGGCAGGCTGTGGGACAGAGATGCCCCACCATCCCACTGGCCTTTCCTAGACCCACTCACTCAGGGGTCAAGTCTGCTGGACATTTTCTTCTTGCTGCTCCCTCTGGCTTTCCACTGCTGGCTGCTCCTACATGTCGTCATTTATATATAAGTATCTGGAGGGAGGATGCCAAGAGGGTGGAGCCAGGCTCTTCTGGGAGCAGTAGGACAAGAGGCAATGGGCAGTAGCTGATGCACAGGAGGTTTCACCTGAATGTGAGGAAGAACGTCTTTACTGTTCTGAGCACTGGGACAGGCTGCCCAGAGAGGGTGTGGGGTCTCCCTCACTGGAGATATTCAAGAACCATCTGGACACAATCCTGTGCCATGTGCTCTAGGATGACCTTGCTTGAGCAGGGAGGTTGGACCTGATGATTGCATCCATGCTCCCTTCCAACCTTTCCCATTCTGTGATTCTCTGATTCTGTGGTTTAGTGATTTCAACTCCACCTTCCACCACACGGGACCATGTCTCCTCTGCCATGCTCACCTGTGCTGGCTGCTCCAGCAGTGCTCTTTCCAACCTGCCCCATCCCAGATGTCCCTCTGGTTTCAGGCAGCCCAGCTCTCTGAAAGGCCAGCAGAGGAAAACTCATGTTCCTTGTCCCAAGAAAGCAGAAATGTAGTTGAAGTCCAGTTAATCAAAAAGACTGTTTCTTGCCTCATTCTTTCAGCCTGATGAGGTTTCAGAGCAAAACTGTGGCAGCCAATGTGGACATTGCAGATTCTCAAAAATCAAAAGGGAAGGGGAGGCAATTGATCCAAACTGAGGGGCGTAACAATTGTCAGTGACAAAAAATACCACAACCCCACCAGCTGCAGCTGGCCAGCCTCACTCCCTCCACCAGCCCTCAGCTAGATTTGTTCTGACCAGATTTGTGTCTGTCTTAGTTCTGGCTGCAAATCTGGGTGGTGAGTGATGGCTACACCGGGAAAATTGGAGTGGGTGGAAGAACACTGTGATGTGCCTTGAGGCTGTGCCCAACGTTAGATCTTGGTCAGAGGCAGTTTCTGGTATTAGCTCATGAATAAAAAAATGCCATGCACAGTCAACTGCCAGCCACTGGGAGCTGTGGGGACAAGACAAACCAGTTTTAATGAGGAAAAGATTCCTCTCATATAATTCCTAGCTGATCCATAACATGAAATGCTTCGGTTTCTCAGGTCCCCATGCACAGCACAGTTCTATAGCTGCTGAGGTTCTTCTCTGAGACTCAGACTTTCATTAAACAAAGGAAAGAAAAAAGATAAAATGTCTGGCCTTCATAGCTGTGAATAAAACCTTCCAAGCATGAAAAGAAAGTCAAGTCTTGCCTGTGCATGGAAGCTGATTGCTTTAACTACTTTAAAAGGCAGAATGGAAGACATTAGCCTGGTATAAAGGTATTTTATACCAGTGTAGCTAATCCCATATGGCAGGGAAACATATGGGCACAGCTCTCAGACACTTCTATCCTCATAGAGGACTAAGCATACCAGAGGAGGCATTTTGGCCCATGTTGGCAATCAGAACAATCTAGTTTAGCGCAAGTGATGCAGCTCCTGCATCTGATGCAGGAATGCTACAGCCACTCAGCCCTTGGTTCATACAGAGCCTCCTCTTGCACAGCGATTACACTGACCCAAAACCTGGCTGTAACCTTGCTCTGAGCAAGGCTGCTGTGCTCATATCAGAACAGATCAGCTCCAGAAATGTCTGGCCATATCACAACGTTGGTAGGGCTTTGCTTTTCCTTTTTAATAACAGAAGCCTGCACGCAGACATACCTCGGGTTGCAGACAAGTCATCTGGCTGGCAGAGCTCACTGTGCTTGGGAACTGTTCTAACCTTTCAGCAAAAGAAGGATCAGTATGTCTGTAGAAACTGAGTTTTCCCTGAAAAGGGGGAAATGAAGTTTCCCTTGCTGTGAGAGCAGCAAGTACATCTTTGCAACAGAGCACAAGTCTAAATCTGCAGCTGCCCTGAAACGTTTGTTCTGAGACAAGTGGGTGCTGTCATCCTGTTTCTGGGGGGCACTGACCCTAATGAATGTTTCATCCCCTTGATGAGCTGTTTCTGAGGAGTGTAACTCCAAGGGGCTTCTTCCAATGCTTTTTCCTGGTTTTCCTGTGACCCTCAAAAATTCTTTTCTTCAGAAAGTCTCCTTTTGAAACACCTGAAGAAAAAAGCTTCAAATGATTTCTGCAGCTTATGTGAGCTCCCTGGGGCCTGCAGAAGAAAGTCCTTCTGGTCTCTTCCTCCCTTGTCCTCCAGCTCAGCTCTGCAGCTCTCTGTGGCAGATGGCAGAGCCTGATTTGTCCCAGGTAACTGCTTTGTGCCAGCATCTGGAACTGTGCCTGAAGGCTCTGGGCCCTCAGGACTCTGCCCTTGGACCTGTGTTTCCTTTGCATAGTCATCTTCTCAAATGGTCTCAGGCTACAAGAACAGCTCGTGTCAGTGCTCCAGCAGCCAGCCATGGACATGGGCTACAGTGTAAATTGTCCATACAGTTACCAGTACAGTTCAATAAAGAGGTGTCATTACAAAACCCAGCTTTGCTTCCAAATTTCTTGTCTGAGCTTTTAGGTTCTGAATTTGCCCTTAGTCTGCCACCAGTGCAACACCAGTATTTTTAAGAGAGCTGGAAGGCAGAAGCACATTCGTGAGGACTCTCAAAAAGTTCCTTACCACTTCCAAAGTGGGGATGTTTTACAATGGACCTTTTAATGTGAAATATCTCTGTCGTACCTTGTTCCAGCAAAGTGTCTCCTCTTGCAGCACCCTGCAAGGAGTTTCAAAGAGAGGAAACCGCTGGGCTACCTGATGGGAAATTCTCACTATCTTTTCATTGCCTGAGAGGGAAATCGCAAAAACCTGTGCTTAGATATTTAGTGGTGTTTCCCTTCCATCTTTATGCCTGTGGGTTGTTTCTGTGATTACTTGCACATATATAGTTCGTTTTTGCGTGTGCCAGTCTCTGGAGATCAAATTTTTTACATTATTCAGTATTATCTGGAGCCACACTGCCTTCAAGATGTGCAAGGGACTCTTTTACCCAGTGCTGGGAGATGTCTCTGGCTTTGTTTCTGGCAGGTACAGGTCTAAAGATAGTTGTGAAAAGTCACTTTTTGAGGATAAGAGTAATTTATACCCCTGACCAATATTCAATGGGCTTCTCAGTCCCCAGGACACAGGCAAAGGCAGTCAGAGGAGTGAAAGACAAGAAAGCAGGGAAAAATTGCTTTCCTCAGAGAATTTTTCTTGACTATTTGCTAACTGGATGCACACAGACCAGTGTTTCCCAGCTCTTAACAGATTCACCACAAGCTTCTGCTGTTTTTCCCTGCTGTGCTGCAAAGCAGAGTCTGCAGGCTTTGCTCTGAGGCACACTGTTGGCACATTGCTCAGGAAAACCACCTCCTCACACTCAGGCACATTTCCCAGGTGCCACACTTCACCTGCTAGGGCAGACAGGCCTTTCCCAATTACTCACCCCAAGCTGGGCCAGCCAGGAGTGGCCTCTCCTCTCCCAGTCCCTCCACCTGCAGAACCTCACACATCCAGGGCTGAAACTCGTCAGCTGTCCCAGCCCTGTGGCTGGGGCAAACCCTAAGGAAGAGCATGGGGCTGGGTATGAGCAGCCAGCTTCCTGCATCCCTCTAGCATTCCCTATCCCTGGAAGTCTTCAAGGCCAGGTTGGTTGGAGCCCCGAAGAGCCTGATCTCATGGATGTCCTCCCTGTCCATGGCAGAAGGATTGGAACTAGATGATCTATAAAGTCCTTTCCAACCCAAACCATTCTGTGATTCCCTGATTACCACCTCAAGCCCAGGGCATTCAGCAGCACAGCTGGGGACATGGCCAGTTCTTGCTTTCTCAGGGCTTGTTAAAAATGCAGTGTGTGGCTGCTCAGCAGCAGGTGAGAAGCACAGAGGCAAGCGCCAACAAAAACAGGCCTAAAGGGACCAATTTCTATAGGAAATGCCAAAAGACTGGAGTGTATGAAGCACAGTTCATGAACTTTGGTGGGGAGGGGCAGCATTACCCTGCCAGGTGTGGGATTTGGAGAGGTTTCACACTCAGAGAGGACTCTAGAAATATGCAGAGCAGCTTCCAAAGAAGAATTAAAGGTAAGCTTAGTCTGTACAACATGGAAGTGAGTTTGGAGCACAGCACTAGGGCAGCTGGAGGATCAGCCTGTCCAGGGAAAATTGAGCTGCTGAGAGGGTTTGAGGTGTCCAAAGCCTGGCAGTGCCTTGGAGAGAGGCCTGGTAGCTTGGCAGCCACACTGATCTGCTCTGAGTTCCAGAAGGAGTGAGAAGTTTAGTTCAGAGCTGGTATTGGCTCTGTGGTGCTGCTCCCAAAAGCATTAAAAAATGTTTTCCTGTTTCATTTGGCTGATTTGTTGTTTTTTCTCTCCTTTCTTTCTCAGCCCTGTAGTAGTGGCTAGGCTTTGCTCTCACTTCTAGGACTGCATGCTAGGCAGGAGACCTGTCAGGTGGGATGTGAGCCCAGAGCAGGGCCTGGATTTGGGACAGCTACTTTCCAGTTTGTTCTAAGTAAGAGACCTTTCTGCATGGGATCCCTGGAATGTCTCTCTGTGACTGCTTTCAAATTAATCCAGGTGCTATGCTGCACCATGAAAAATGCCATCAAACACAAGGAAGGAAACCCCCACAGACCCACATATTTGCCTTTGAACAAACAAGGACTCCAAAGAGATGGAAATGTAAGTGATGTGCTGCATGCAGACAGTGGGAAGCATTAGAAACACTGGGATTACTTTGCAAATCCTTTTTCAAAGCAGAAGCAGTAGGACACAGCCACATCAGACACATATCATTTTTCTGCTCACAAATGCTTTTAGACAGTTAATCATAGCCTGTGGCATGTTCACAAGAGGATGTGCATTGGAGCAAATCCTTGGTCCATATGCTCTGGAGCAATCCCCAGTTCCTCCTCAGTTACAGCCAAAAGTGGCATGAATTTTGGGGAAATCATCTGTCTTGTTATCATTAGGATGGATGTATTCCCTGCCATATATTATAACGAATGCTTTTTTCATTATTAATCTTTTAAATGAGTTACTCCCAAATGCAACATCTTCCTTTAATAATATCAGATTTTCAGAGCTTCTAATCTCTGCACCCAGACAGTATTTTGTTTCAGTCTGTCCTTATCTGCAGCATGAAATTTGTTTTCTATTTCTCTTGCTTGGTAAATCACAATTTTTCATATGCTGCCACAGATGCTCTGCATGGCCAGACTTCATTCTGTTAATGTTCACCTTCAGCCAAGCACTGCCTGCATGAGAATTTTGGCTCTTATTTGGTGTGGGGACTTAGCAAGGAGAGGCATATGCCTGCCACTGGCTCATGCCCCTTCTTTTGGGGCTTTAATTTTTCCTCTGTGCACTCTTTTTTTGTGAAGCATCATTTAGTAAGAGCCTGGCAGGTCTGCAGAGTGCTTGATATCTGGGAGCACAGACAGAATTTCTTCCGCACAAGTGATCCCACCAGAATCCAGCCCTGCTGCCCCATGACAGCAGGAAGGAAGAATCAAGGGGTCAGAGGAAAAGAGTAATTTATTTTTTAGCAAGAGGTAGGTCACTGAACAAGAAACTTTCAAGTCCAGCAAGCCACTGAGCAAACATGAACTATGGCAGAGAGTGAGCTGCAAAGGGGAGGAGGAAAAGCCGGTCTCTGGGGATGGGATAATGCACATCTGACATCCTTGCCTGACTTTTCAACAGAAGGCTAGAGGAGCACTGCAGCAGATTGCTTGGGGAGGCTGCCTCCTCCCCAGCACGGGATATTTTGAGCAAAAGCCATCTATTAGGAGCAACTGAAGGTACTGCCGTATAGTACCTGGGCACAGGTATGACTGCAGGATCTTTCGAGGGCTTTCTTGTATTGTCTTATCACCCTCCAGCTCTGTCCCACAGAGGGCACTGACAAAATATTTGCTTTCTGTAGGAGTAGGTAGCCAGTATTTGAGACAGGTACTTACTCCAAAAGTTACTGCTGTCCCCTTGGTTATGAGCCATGGTTCTTCTAACCAGAGTTTTACATTGTGTCTTGTAATGCGCACACCATCTTCCCTCTGCCAGCACAGGGAGAAGCTGACTTGGAGCCAAGACAAGTGAAATGTTCTCTGCTCATTGCCCAAGCTGAGTAAAACACTGAAGATAAACAAATGTGTGCCTAAAACTGGTTGGATTTACCATTTTTATCTCCCAGGTTAGCCTGGTTCAGGGAAGGATTCTTAGGGACATTTTTAACCTTGGCAGCCTTAAACAGGGAAGGATCATGGTGCCTGACACCCCTCCCAGGGGAAGGGAAGTCTTAAAAGCTGTCCATGATCAACAGCCCTCAGCTTCTCAAACATCACTAGATCTGCTTCAGCCAACAGTGGCCTCTGGGAAGTTTAGATCCAAACTCTACCTGCTGGGCCCAGGTGCAGATAAAGCTACCTTTACCCACCTTATATGCTGCAGCTGTTTTGCAGGCAGGTAGTGGAGAGCACAGCCTGCACTTGGGGAAAAGCTGTTGCTGGCTTTGAATCATTTTGCATGTTCGGTAGCACATCAAGCCATTTACGTCTTTATGATGCTGCACAGCACTCAAGCAGGAGAGTGCTTTAAAATTATAAAACTTCTTGTAAAGAAATTCGTGACCTTCCTGTGCTCATCAGAGTATGGCTCTCAATGGGAGATTCCCCTAAAGAGAGACCTGCAAGCCAAGGTGATCCTGCTGCTGTCTAGAAGGGGGAGATCCTATAGATTGAGGCAAGAACCCATACCTCCTTGCTGTGCAGACTTGTCTGATAAGACATTGTGAATGCCAAGTGCCCACCAAAGCCACTTTATCACTCCCCCTCCTCCACTGGATGGGGGAGAGAAATCCTAACAAAAGGCTCACAGGTTGAGATAAGGACAGGGAAGGATCACTTACCCGTTAGTGTCATGGGCAAAACAGACTCAACTTGAGAAAAATTAATATATTATCAGTTAGATCAGAGTAGGATAATAAGAAATAAAAACTAGATCTTAAAACGCCTTTCTCCCATCCCATCTTTCTTGCTGGGGTTAACTTCACTCCTGATTTTCTCTGTTTCCTCCATCTGCCTTGGAGCTGGCTGGCATTGGCTCTGTCAGACATGGGAGAAGCTTCTGGCAGCTTCTCACAGAAGCCACCCCTGTAGCCTCCCCACTATCAGCGCCTTGCACATAAACCTACCCCACAAAGTAAATGGGGGAAGCAGAGCTCTGTCCTGGCAGCACATGGGAGCACTGAGAGGGTTTGGTGCACTGTGATGGGCACTGGTGGGAGCCAGAATTTAATGCAGAGCAATGTGATGCTGTGTGGAACCGGAACGACCACTGTGGGACAGTGGCACCTAAAGTGCCCTTCCAGGACTGGTCACTACCACGGCTTCATCCAGGTAGGAGGAGCAGCAGTCTCCTGTGCACAGCGTGGAACAAGGCTGGCGAGGAAACGCAAGAGGGAGCACAGAACAGTGTTTAATAATGAACATCTGGCTCTCAAAGCACAGGCTGAGAGGCTGATTTATCGACACCGAGACAATAGACTATTGTGCTGTGTCACAGGGACCATTCGACTGGCTCTATTCATTCCTACAGATATATGAACTGCCCATCTCTTATAAATGATCTCCTCCTGTCTTAGGTTGTTCCTTCTCACTTCTTTTCTCTCCTGCTCTTCCTGGAGGGTATTTTTGAGCTGTAATACATAAATATCTGACACCAGTGAATTATTTTTTTTTCCTTGGCTGTGTCAATGGCAGCATGTAAGAGTGTTGTCTAAGGGGGATTTTCCTACTTGTAGCAAAACCAGATCCTCTCACTATGGTTTGTTCTGCCCTTTCATACTCTGGCAAGTAATGTGACCAGGCAATCAGTGGTAATTACTACTGACTGAGGACTAAGAAATCAGGTGCTCTGCTGCAAACAGCAAACCTGCTCTTGCCAGGTTCTTTATGAATGGTGTCACCAAACAGTAGTGAGGCCTTGAAAATCCCTCAGGAAAATTGAATCTGCATTGTTATTGTGTAAATAGGAAAACAAAGGCACAGTCAAGTCCCAGCACAAATTATGAACTGTGATTCTGGGAGACCCCAGTTTTTAGCTTCCCAATGTTGATGCCAAGGGCCCCATTCTCATGTGTTGTGAGATCTGTATTTCCCACCAGTGTAGAGTGAAAGAGAATTGCTATTTGAGAATAGAAGGAAGCGTTTGCTATCTCCCTTCTGTTTCCATTTCCTTTGGCCCAAATAATGCTGTGAAGTACAAGACTGGAAGAGGGAAAAGTATATTATAAAAGTAATCAAAACTTAGCATTCAACTAAGGAAATGTCAGAACTAATAGTGCTTGTGCAGGCCTCTCTGTGCATATGCATTTGAAGACAGCTTATAGTTGCACACATTGTTTCCTCTGGTCCCCCACCTCATTTAGTACCCAGGAAGGATGATGCTCAATTAGTGAGCAGTTAGTCAATAATCTCTTCTATCCTTACTGTTGTGGAAGGGTCCTGTGTCTTATTTAATGCCCATCTTTAAACTGTGTTCTGAATACAGCATTGTTCACTTTCTCCTGGGCACATCTCTGGAATTCTTTGGTGTTTGGTGTACTTCACAAACACAAGTACTTGTTGTCACAGCCTGCAACTTAATTAGTGAGACCAACCCCCTTGTGCCAGGGAGGGAACCAAGACATAGACTGAGGCTGGAAACCATCTTTAAATTTGAATGTTCTGTGGAAAGATGTTGAGGTGCTGGAGTATAACAAGAGAAGGGCAACAGAGCTTGGGAAGGGTCTGGAGCACGAGTCTGATGAGGAGCACCTGAGGGAGCTTGGGGATGTTTTATCTGGAGAAAAGGAGGTTCAGGGGAGACCTTATCACTCTCTATAAGTACCTGAAAGGAGGTTGTAGCCAGGTGGGGGTCAGCCTATTCTCCCAGGCAACAAGTAATAGGACAAGAAAAAAAGGCATTAATTTGTACCAGGAGTGGTTAAGATGGGATATTAGGAAAAATTTCTTCACTCAAAGAGGGGTCAAGCATTGGAACAGACTTCCCAGGGAAGCAGTATAATCACCATCCCTGGAAGTGTTCAAAGTAAGCGTAGATGTGTTCGGGGACATGGTTTAATGGTGGACTTGGCAATGCTGGGTTAGTGGTTGGATTTGATGATATTAGAAGGCTTTTCCAGTCTTAATGATTCTAGGATACCAATGACTGTTTCCTTTGTTTTTAACTGCTTAATATGATCCAAGCTTACAGCAGAATGACTTCAGTTTAGGATTACCACTGTTCAGTTCTTTCCCTACAAAACTGCCACATAGGCCTCCCTGCTGTTGCCTGTGTATGAGCTGGGGGATGCTGTGCTGGAGCTCTGAGCCTTGGCGCTCAGCAGTGACAGGTAGATCAGGCTAGTTAAACGTGGAGTAAACCCAACAGATCTGCTCTGTCAGGTCCAGCCAGACAGAGCAGGAGAATGTCTAAACCCTGCTGGCAGAGCTGCCCGGGCAGGCTGTGAGCCAGCAGCCTGGGCTCGGACACGCGGGCTGTGCTGGGCAGGAGGCTCGGCACGCGGTGCCGGAGCCCGCTCTGGAGGCTGATCTTTCAGAGCAGTACAGGCAAAGCTATTAGAGCCTTGGCCTCGGGTTTTCAGGATTAAAGGCAGCATTAGTGCTGCTGGAGCCAAGAGGAAGTGTCAGTCTTCAGAAAGTGTCACCCGAAAACTGCAGGCCTGTTTCAGAAATAATCTGCAAGCAGTTTGTCCACAGTCATATGGGAAGTCTGTGGCAGGCTGGAAATACAATGTGGACATCCATCTCCCAGCCCAGTGTTTTAATAACAAAGCTGTACTTCCCAGATACTCACCTACTTAGTTATTTTTTCCTCTGTCAGAAACATTCTTTATACATGTCTATTTCTTTTTCCACAACAGCTTTGCAAGCTCTTTTATAGACTGTTTCTTTCACATTGAATACTGAGGGTATTCTAATGAATTTAGTTTGTAGAGCCCTGTGAAAATATTTTTGACAATTAATGTTCAGGCACTCCAAATACATTTGCTAGCCTGCAGGAACATAAAGCAGTGAGAATTTAATTCACCAGTGAGATGCCTTGCAAAGGGACCTGCAGCTAAAAGGTATTAGCATTTTAGGAACCACAGTCCAAGGGGAAAAATGCTATAGTGTGTTGCATTCAAAAATATGAGTGAGTTGGGGTAAACAGAAATGGTGTTCTGTGAAGTGATGCTTGGGGAATAGCTAGTCAAACCTTTTCTGCTTTGTGGAATTCATACTCAATACTTCCAGGCACAAGATCGATCTCTTTGAAACTTTTTAGTCTTTTAACTCTTCTTGTTAGTGTTCTTCTGTGCAAGTTTAGACAAGACTTAAGCAGCTAATTTCAACTGGTACTTAATTTTTGCAGAAACTCTGGGTAACTGGTGACTCAGGAGGTGAAGTCAGTGAAAGGATCAGTCCAAGCCATTGTCCAGGAGATGGTAAGGCCAGAGCATTGTGGTTGTTCTTAATCAAGTTAGTCAAAGCTTGACATATATCAAAGAAGAGGACACTTCCCTCCACACTGCAATAACCGAAGAAAGAAATGCAGTTAGCTGAAAAGGTTATTGTGAGAAGCCCTGTTTAGACCCTCGTTACTGCGTTTCTTTACCTGCATGCCATGGAGATAGTTTAAGAGCAAAGTCATCCTCTCCGCAGGGTGCAGAGCTCTATTGGCTATTTTAAGACATAGAGGCAGCAGGAGAGGAAGGACTACTGATGATTTGAGAAATGATAATCACTGTGCAAGGACAAGATGCACAAGCGCCAGTGACTCAGAAAATTGTGTGCCAGCCGGAGGGAGGACTGCGGGGTGAAGGGGCGGTGGGGGAACAACCTCTGCACAGCCCAGGCTCGGGAAGCTGCTGTTCCTTTCAGGCACAAGTGTGCTGTTGTGGCTCAGTTCAAAGCCACAGCAGCCAATTGTGAGATATTTCTGAGCAGTGAATTGTGAGCAACTTACTCCTTCCAAAGCCTGCATCTACCTCTTTGAAATCACATTGAAGAGGTTTTTGTGGTGCCAGAGTTATGATTTAAGGACAGGTTCTGTTTTCATGGCAGGGGATAAGAAGGGTCATTTCTGGAGAGCTGTTTGTGTAACATGCAGCAATGAATTAATGATTAGATGGGGGAGAGCAAGCTAAAAAACCAAGTAGTTAAACCTGTGGTTATATTTTGGACCCCAGATTCTTCCTAGATTAACGTTGGTTACAAGCATCTAAAGTAGCTGGAGACAAATCTGGTGACGTAACTACGCATAGGGAGTCTCCAAGACTGCAGAGGGAACATAGCCAGGGTATCTAACTTGGACACCTGAGGTTTGGTATGATGCCATGAGATGGAGAATGTGAGGTCAAGAGGACCCAGTGTCATTCCCTGGTGAGGTGAAGGTGGGTCTCTGTGTCGTACGGAACACAGAAGTCTTTGCTGAAAACGTTAGAGAAACTATCTGTAGGAATTCAGATGAACAACTGCAGAGATGTTTGGGAAGTGCAGTAATACTTATGATAATTCATGAAAAGGCTATTGCTAAAATATAGAGGCAGACACAAAGATGATGAGAAACAAACCCACAGGCTGAAAAATCTTTTCCAGCACTATGAAACACATGGTGTCCTTACAGCAGCAGAGCACGGACCACTTCAATACTACCCAAAAATGTCAATTGCCTAATTGTCCTGTGCAATTCCTCATCCCAGTGGGTGCCTTGCCTTAGGTTCTTCACACCTCCCAAGTCCTGTCATTATTAGCAGTATTTGTGGCTTCTGGATCTCAGGATGAATTAGTAGGCTAGTGAGACCCCTTGGCTTCTTCATCAGTCTTTCAGCCAGACAGGGACCAACTGGCCTTGGTATGAGCCTGTATCATTGCACACAGAGCAAGACACAACACTAAAACATGAAGGGCTTTCAAAAAGGGTACTTGGGGGTTTATTGACATATTGTCCAGAGGGAAGTGGGAGAGAGAGATTTGGAAGAAATGTTAGAGAAGTGTTAAGTAGCTGTCAGTGTAATGCTGTCATGTGTTAATTAATGCAGGGGAGAAGATGATTATACTGAAATTATACAAATAGCCTTATCTCAGGTTAGCAGCAATTGACTGGAGTTTAAATCATTCACCAGAATTAATTAAACATTGCATCCAAATGCCTCAGAAATTATCGTGGTGCAAATCATCCCAGAACAATAGCAAGCCTCACCATTAGTTTGTATGAGTTGGTTTACTCCACTGACTTCAAAATACCTTATCAAACTAGCCAAACAATAGGAAACAATAATCAAAGGACTTACTTCAACCACTGAACAATTCCAGCAGCAGCTCAGAAGAAGAGATGATATTGTTATCAATTTTCCCAGCACAATGTCTCAGAGCTAGCTCATGTTATCAGACCAAAAACCATTACAAAAAAAAGAAAAACTATCGACCTGAGGGGCTGCCTCTCTACTCCTGGAGAGATACTCAGAAACAGGCCAAATTTACCACTTCATTCTGAGGCAAAGTTTGCCACCATCTCCCCATCTACAGTAGGCCTGTGGTTTCCCCACATAGTTATAGAAGCCGGGGAAAATCAACATTATCCATTCCAGGCACAGGTAGGTGGACTTAGTTTGAGGTAAGGCTGTCCTTAGAGCACTAAGAGAACATAAGGTACAAAGTTTTTGGAGACATCTGAGCTTCAATGAGCTTTGGAGATCCCTCAGCTTCAGGGGTGACATAAAAGGTTCTCCAAAGTTGGTGGGATTGCTCAGGATGAAGAGTTGTGTGTGTGGGAATGTGGACAGTCCAGGAAAGGAGCACTTCTTCCATTCGGCTGCCCACTTCCCTTCCTAAACCCCAGGAAGATATGTGAGCAGAAAATTCTTAATCTTACAAGTTGCAGGTAACGTTAATCTGAAAAGCCTCCTGTAGCTGTAAAAATAATTCCAAACTGCATATGTTCACAGCTTGTAAATCTCCTTATGACTGCATGCAAACCCAACTAAAAGCACAGGAAACTCATGTACCCATCACCAGTGAACAAATTAAATTAACATCTAGCTTGTTACCAGAGTCCTTATTCTACAAACTTGTCAAACACTCATCCCAGCAGAGGCAGAGGTGCCTTTTGAAGTGGCCCTGTGAGCCACCAGCCAAGCTCGTCACCTCAAATAAGCAAAGCCTTCAATCCTCTGCCTGCCACAATCACAAGCGTGCCCTTCTCAGCTCATTTGATTGCTCTTGCTGGACTTTTTGACATAAGCTGCCTCTCTCCAGCTACATTTTCTTCAACAGTGCCTGGGGACTCTCCCGTGACAACTGATGATAAGGTGAATTTGTTCTACACAAATTACAGTTGCTGTTTCTCCCTTCCCTGGGGAGAGCAGTGATTATTTCCCTCTCAGGAGTTGTGCTGGGTTTCTGGCATTTGCACTGTCTGGCATGTCACTAGGCAGTGGTGCAAATCCATGTGACTTCCAGTGCATCTCTTGGCTGCTGGACTCCCAGGCACTGGCCCCCAGTCCTGTGGGTCTGGTCCTCAGGATATTGCAGGATAAACAACAACCATCAGTCAGCTAATGCCTCTTAAATTATTTTTTTTATTGTTACGCTGCAAACTGTATTAAAAACAATTTGAGTCAAGAGGGAGAGTCAGGATCACAATGACTTATTTTTTGATACAGGGCATATCCATGGGCACCATCTGGCTGGGTTCTCTCTGCAGGTGCTTTATTTTCCCTCTCCTACTGCAAAATGCTTGTGCTGGGCATCATTTTAGCATCTTGGTTTACTCCCTGCAAAGGGTGCATGGATTGTTTGCAAGCTGAGAAGCTTTCCTCCACCTGCAGTGAGGTCCTCCAGGCACTCCCACTGCAAGTCAACCTGTTGGGGGCTACCTGGGGAAACCAAGCCACTTTGCAGTGCTACAGGTGTCAGCAATGCAACCGGGGACATTATAAGGCCAGGGACTGTCACCTCCTACCACCCACAACTCTGAGGTGCCTTTACTCATATTGTGACCACGTATACAGCTCTCCAGTGTACTCAGAACTGGAGTCACAGCCCCAGGGTCTGCCCCACAGGCAGAGCAGCAGGGCAGCTGCTGCCACACCACTGCATTTCAGAAAGGCACAGTGAGCAGCCAGGGCTCAGTCATCCCATGTGTGCATGTCAAAGTCAACACAGGAAGGCAGGCCTAAGGGAAAAACAACCTTTCTCTTCACCACTCACCTTTGTCACCTCTTCTGTGAGTGATTAAATTCCCAGCTTTGCTCTGGAAACTTTCCAAAGCTCCCCTAATCTCTGCAAGTTTTCTGTCTGCCTTTTCCTATCTTTGTGGTGGTTGGCAGTTTTCTCATCCAGTTATTTAAAAATGATCCTAATATGCAAAGGGCACCGACAAAAACAACAGCAATAAAAAAGATGCTTTATGCATAAAGAAATGAGTACTATAATCTGGTTGGAGGAAAATGCAAAATTTTAATTGCTGTGTGAGTGGCACACAGAGAATGACACGGTTTCCACGTGTGTTCAAGGAACCAACGTATTTCTGATGTAATTACAGGATTAGGCATAAACAGGAGCAGTCAGCAGTGTCAGGAGGTTTAGAAAAAAGGAAACGTGATATCTAGATGGCTACGGTTCAGAATAATGCACCAGACAACAGATTATTAAAAAAAAATCATGTACCCAAAAATGGAATAGAGAAAGGAGTAGACAAAGCCACAAGATCATCTGAAATGGAACCAGGCAGGAAAACTGATGAGTCCAAATCCCTCTGAAAATGCTTTTATTTTGGTCCACGTGAGTTACTTACCAGGAGGACAAGATTTGTGCAGCAGCCACTGCCCAGCCTGATGCAGGATGCCCAGGAGCATCTCTAATCTCCTAAAACAGCAGAGCACAAGATCTCATCCCTACAGGGTGGGTGTGATGCAAGTCTGAGTGCAAACCTTGGTCTGGCCTGTCATTTATGTATCAACAAGGTGAGCAGTGCCTCTTGCTTTGCTTACATTGTGGACTGCTGTAATTCCTTTCATCAGTTGCCAGCCCTTGGTATATCTCATTTTGGTTTGGGGGCTTTTTTTTTTGTAGCTGAAAAACTGGAAGTAAATTGGATTTTGTGTTTGCTCTGAAAGCTCTCCAAATGTTCATGTAAATGAAAAATCTTTGTCCTCTATACTCCTATGGCAAATAAAATTTGTTATTTTTAAATCTATGGTAGGACAAAGGAGTGAAATAATAGTAAATCTTGTTTCCAATGATACTGGTTAGAAAGAGATGCTGTGATGGCAACTGTATTTTTTTTGCCCTGCAAGGTCTGCTGGTCTGCTGCAGTGTGAGTGGGGCTGAATGATGTGGAGAGTCCTGGATGGAGCTTGAGTACCTGAGTTTCATTTACACCTGTCCTAAGCTACACAAAGGACAAAAACAAGTTTTGTTTTCAGTTCCACTCTTCCTTCTGACCCAGACTTGATAGTGGGGTCAGGCATCTCTCCTTGACAGGAAAATGCTGTGGTGAATTTTGCCAGCAGTCAGTGGTGAGCAGCAGTGGTGAAGCTTCCCATGTCCATGAGGCTCAAGCCCCTCTCAGTAGGATGGATTCAGGTTCTGTAAATGGAAGAGGATTATATTGAAAACACTTCTTTGCCATTGACTCACACAATCTCTTTCACAAAATACTTCCCTTACCATGTCACTTTCATTAATTTATACAGATACAATTATTTAGAAGAAATACTGACTTTTCAGACTCTGAGAGTGAGATGAGAGTCTCTGGGCTCAGAATTTCCAGAAGTTTTTTACCTGTCTCCTCAAGGGCTGTAGGGAGCTGTACAAAGTCCTCACTAGCTTGGCTGTGGGCAGACTCTTTGGACCAGGCTTTGTTAAGTTTCTCCTACAAGTAACCTCAGAGGATGTCACTATGTACATGTACAGCAAAGGTTGTTTAAGTTGCCATCTCTGCCTCTGGATATTTGTTTCATATCTCAGGAGTGGGGAGGGAATAAGTTTACATCATCTTGTCTTCAGCAAACGTGGAAGCAGCCCTGTGAATGTAGAGCAAATGTCCCTCTTTACATGACTTCTGCTACCAGGAAAAAAAAAGGAGCACTCCTGATGTCTTGTCAGGTTCCATAATATTGCTTGACCTTTCACTTCAAGTACCCTTTTCAGATTTTTAAGACAATGTGAGAAAAGTTTTATTCATCAGGGTACTTGAAAATTGTTGAATTAAGTATTGAAATCACTGGAAGTCTTTTTGTTGGCTTAAGAGGAATGCTGGTGGGTCACCTGTGGTCCTGCAGGTGGGACAGCTCTCCTGTCTAGCATCATAGCTTAGCTCCTATCAAAAGGATTGTAAAGTCTTTAGGAGCACCCAGCAGGTGAACAAGCAGCTTTCTGGCCTTGCAGACATTTGGGTGGCTCTATGTCCCTGGGAAGCTTTGGCCAACAGCTTTGTTTTATTTCTGTGGTGTGTTATCAGGCAGGAGGAGGCGCAGGTGATGGGTGCCCCCCGATACAGTTCAGTCTGTTGACAGGTCAAGGAGTTCCTCTTTCCGAAATGCAGGGAAGAGCACATAGAGCCTTGTTCATATCTCCAGCTTTCTTTGACGCATCTGAAAAGAGACTGAAAGTTTCCTTCTCTGGGATTTACTTCCAACAACCATTAATGGCACTTTGGATTCAGTCTTCCTTGGTTTCCCTTCCTTGGACCTTTCCAACGTGCTGCCCAACACATCTTGCATTTTCTATAGTTTTAGGCCGAGACATGCCTTGGAGGAAGATGTTTTAAGAACAGCTTCCCTGGTTTTTATATCCATAGCAATAAATCCTGTTCACAGGATAATGTGGTACCCACTAAGTGCGGCCCATTCTGGAACAGCAGTTTGCTGCAGCCTACAAATAAAATGGATTACTTCAGTTATTTTAAGGTATTTCCAGTCACAGTTATCCCTCAACAACATGGATGGATATTTTTCCAAACTAGGACACAGCTGGTTTATATTATAGCTGCACTCAGAGCACCCGAGAAGGAGTCAGATGAGTCATCCCAAGAACCTTTCAGATGTGGGGTGGGAAATCTATTCATGCATTATCAGGAGCTGATCCAATATCCAACGGCCTGTTACATAGAGCAGATAAGCAATGGATCTGGGGTGAAAATCTCAGCTTCTGATGCCTCCTCTCTATCCAAAGAGAGAGAAAAAGTAAGATAGAGCCAAGCTTGACTGTTCACAGAGGAGATCTTTGGTGTGTTGCAGGGAGGAACACAGCACAAAGTTAAATCAAACTTCCAGCAAAACAAACAACAGGCTTTCAAATCATGTCTGTGGGGGTTGGAAGGGTTAGTGTGGGTGCTGGCAGAGCTGGGTGCTGTTGGGATATCTGTGTCACACCCTGCAGGGACCTGCCAGGCCACCTGCCTGGCTTTGGGCACCCAGAGCCTGCTGGGCAGGAGGAGGTGCGAGGCCACCCTGACCAGCACGGGACTCAGCCTCCAGGGAAAAGGGAGATGCATTGGCCACAAATGAGCACTGGAAACCTTGCTGGTGATTTTGGCCCTCAGCTGAAGGCCATCAGAGAATGTCACTATCATGGTAATTCATGCACCTAACCTGTAAATAAGAAATTCCCTGTGGCTGCTTTATCCTTCATATAGGAAGGGGATTTTTGCAGGCCTGGGCCTGTCGCTGACTGTCTGCAGAGCCTTGGGCAAAGAGCTGTGGAGAGCTTGTTAGTGGGCAGTGCCTCCTGCAGGAACTGAAGGTTTGGAAAACACCTGCCAGGCTGTTTGATTTTTAAATGCATAATTGTCCATAGCCCTGCTGTGCCTTGTTTCTGCACACACACAGATGATATGGGACTAATGTAGGAGAACCACAAAGCCCTTCACCCCGTTGTCAGATTAAAAGTGTGTAATGGAGAAGGGAAGGTCATTTAGGCACATTCTGACATGGGGAGCAAAAGGGAAGCAAAAGCCTTATTCGAAATAAATAACTTTAATAGCCATCCAGGTTTTGGCAAATTTAGACTCCATGACAGTGCTCCAAAACATTTCATGAGAGGCTGAGTGGGACATAACTAAAGGCAACCCTGCAGATGAAAGTCTTGATGCTGCTTATGTCTTAAATCTACTGTTCACTGCCTGTGTGAATGTGGCTGGTAGGTAAAGGGCTTGGCAGACTAGCAAGAGAAGTGCCATGTTGTAAAAACACAGTCAGGACCTCAGCTTGTCTGTGTTCAAAGGAGAACAGGTCTCTTGTAGAGGATGTAAATGGCAAGCTCCCATCCCTCAAGGGGACCATGTGTGTCCCTCTGTGGGGAAATCTGTTGTTCACGGCTGGCCTAGGTGAAAGCAGCAAAGGCAGGGACCAAAGCAAAGGAAGTCTCCATGGTTCATGTGTACAGCAAGGCCAGAGGATGGAAACTCTTCTGCATGGTGTTGCAGCATGACAGAAGTGGAAGTACTCCGGCGTGCCTTTCCTTCCAGCTCCCCTGGAGATTGATTGGGAAAAGGGACTGGAGGAATCACTTTCCTGACATTGTATGCTTCTGCATTATGGGATTTGTATCCTCTGGTCCAATGGAAGAAGGTCTTCTTTCTTGGTGTATTATTTAAAAGCCCTTATTTTCCCTGATATTTTTATCACACATTACCAATTTTCTAGGCTTCAGAACTTTGCATTTTTATCAGCTGTGATCTGCTTCCTCTCTCCTTCTCTGTCATATTGTGCTTTTCTATTTCTGTTTGGAGCATTCCCTTTGCCACAGAAACTGGAAGGGATTTTAGCCAATGTTGTCTTCTTTATTTATTGTGGGAATGTGATTATTTTGATTTGAAAAATTGCTGCTTTCTGTTAGCCTTCTGTCTTTGCCTTTCCTCCTGTTTGCATATAATTTGCTTTTAATTTTCTTAGCCTGGAGGAATTAGCCCTTCTGAATCATCATGCTTGTGTGCCATTTTTTAAGTGGGATTGTCCTCTTTCCCCTGTTAAGCAATAAGACCGTCACTCATTGCCTGAGGTTTTGCAGTATGAGATGTGCACAAAACCCCAGGACATAAATCTCTCCCTGGATGTCAGCAGCACCTTGCTGCTCCCCTCTTAATTGGGGTCAGACCTTGTAACTGAAGTCCCAGGGTTTTCATGTCTGAGGACATGTCCGTGCTAAGGTGAAGGCCTGCACTTTTGCACAAACACTTCTTAGCTTGAAATTACCTACAAGAGGTCATAACCAAGGGGAAAATGTAGATTTACTGGTTTCAGCCCTAAGGAGCTGCTCAGCCCATGGTACCAGCTCCCAGGTGAGCATGTTCACAGGATGCTGCAGCTCCTGAGGAACTTTTGGGCCCTGCACAGGCCCTGCATAAGCAGAGACCACCCCATTTCACAGCCACTGTTTTTCAAACCTCCTGTACTCTCAGGGGCAGAGCTGCTCAGTGTTGGAAATTGTAATATGGTCTGTGGGCAGAGCAATTATCCCAAGGCAGAACTGCGCTGGAGCAAAGAAGCTTTATCGGGAATCTGCAGAGCTTCTCCCTTGACCTTGTGCCCGGGGATGTGGTGATACCCCCACCCTTCTCATCCAGGACAGCTGAGGGTCAGGCAGAGGTTCTAAATGTATCTGCAGTTTACACATAAGAAAACCTTAAACACATCTGCAGACAACCAGCACTGAAGGTCAAACATAGAACAAGAGGAGTCTTGCTCAGAGCTGTCCCTGTGGGCACTGAGGGAGGATTGGCAGTGCCAGAGGCCCTCCACAAGACAAATTGGACAGGAAGGGGGCACTGATCCTGCAAACTGACTGAGGCTGATGTAGCCAGCAGCCAGGTCTGAGCTTGACCCAAAGCTGCTGGAAGTGGGAAGGGTTCCACAGCATCTGCTCATGGCACCACTGACAGCACACTGGGGCTGGCAGAGGTATCACAGTCCTCCCCTTGACTGTAAATAACACAGGCGGGGATGCTGGGCAGAGCAGGAACAAGAACATAAACAACCAAGGTCTCACCAGCTCTTACTATTGTCACAAAATATTGTGTGAACCTGTGGTTTTGCAGCCAAGGCCAGCTTTGGCTGTAGGGCCACAGTGCCAGTGGCACACAGGTGAAGAGGGTTTGTGCGCCCAGGAGTTCAGGAAAGACAGTGGCTGTAGGCCAGTCACATCCTGGCTGTGAGTGCTTGGCTAGACTTTCAGACAAGCTGCAAATGTTTCAGTCAGGCTGAAGGTACAAAGAATGAACTCGGGGGTACAATCCTGGTGTACTGTGAATGTCTTGACATATAATGTCTGCAAGCACTTGATACAATCCCTGCTAAGGAGATGATGAGGAGTGGAAACAGCATGGGCATTGCTGTTTAGCTCATTATTTAGACACATAAATGCCTCATGGTGCCATTGACTGTGCTTATACAGCCTCATTTTTGAGGTAATTAGTTGTTGGATTAAACACAAATCAACTGTGATCTGTCTCAATAGGAGAGGAAGGGAAGATCTTTGCATTGGCCACAGAGAAAGCAGGACAGAGCAGGAACAAAGGAGTTGTGCTGTCAGCAGAGCAGACCTGCTGGAAAAATTAATATTTCAGAGAGGAGAAAAATTTCATATTTTTCTTCATTTTGGGAAGATATGAAGCATACCAAGGTTTGCAAGGACCTTGAACTACTTCTGTGGATACTTTTATCAAAAACATTATTGCAAAGTCTGATTTACTAAGTGCTTCACATGTCAATAGACAAATTTGTGGCTAAATAAACATACTTTTCTGCAAAAAGGAAACAGATCTTAGTAACTCCTCATTTTTCATTACAAATCTTTTGTTTCCCCAAGAAAAATAATGAAATTCCCTGCATGCTGGCCAGTTCCACCTAGGCAGGACTGTGAGAGGCTGAGACTGGAAGCTGCAGAAATAAGTCACACTGCTAGGGAAGTGTCACTGCCAGGGGAGGGTGAGCAGGAGCACATGGATAAATACTGCTATATACTGAGTAGCAAAGCAAAGGAGACACTGGAAGGAGAACAGGATAATGTTTATTTTGGAAGTGATGTGAATTTTCTGGTACAGAAGCAAAGATCACAAAAAATGCAGTCAAATGCCTGATACCTGAATCACCATTGCATTTTAAGTACTTTTGTACATAGTCTCTGGAGTGGAGCAAAACTGAGCTAGATCCAAAGATGAGAAAAAGAGTATATAAGGCCTTGTGCCATTTCCAACAGAGAATCATAGAATCACAGAATGGTTCAGGTTGGATCAGGTTAAAGATCGCCTTGTTTCAATCCTCCTGCTGTGGGCAGGGACACCTTCCACTAGACCAGGGTGCTCAGAGCCCCATCCAACCTGGCCTTGAACACTTCCAGGGATGGGGCATCTGCAACTTCTTTGGGCAACCTGTTCCAGTATCTCACCACCCTCACAGTAAAGTATTTCTTCCTAATAGCCAATCTAAACCTTCCTTCTTTCAGTTTAAAGCCATTCCCCCTTGTTCTATCACTACATTCCCCCTCGAAAAGTTCTTCTCCAGCTCTCTCATAGCTCCCTGGTAGTGATCATATCTCAGCTTATCTCTGATGATAACTCTGTTACAGTCAATTCACCGTCCCTGCTGTAAGCCTGCTTGCATTTGTCAAGTGGAAGACACTTGTGCCCTCTCGCCCCACAGATTAGGTAAGGGAGTTTGGTGAGTAAAGAAAGAAGTGATTTATGAATGTTTGGTTTGTCTTATTTTTCTTCAACTCATTATCTGGGCAACGGAGTTTGAACTTAGTATATCTTTGAAGGTCAGTTCTGAGGATCAACCTGCTAATTAGATAAAAATACAACTTCATCATTATTGCAGCAACCAAGGGGACTGTTCACTGCTACATTTAGCAGAGAGGGGTTTCTGCTTGATTTTTTCCTTCATGGAACTACATTGCAGATGTAAAAGGTAATATTCCCAGCCTGGGAGTTGACCAGGGGCTGTGTGAGGGTGGAAGCTCTGTGCCTGCAACCTGAGTCTTCTTCTAAAATGTAGTTGAATCAGGTTTTTTTGAGCTCCACTGTGTTGCACAAAAGCATGGCAAGCAAATGGAAAGTTTAATAGTCAGAGCAGCTAGAGAAGTAATGAGATTTTAAAGCTAAATTTGAATAGAACAATGGATCAGAAAGGTGCCTTGAAATGTAAAGAATTAGTTAGCTTTCTTGGTTCACTTAAAATAAAGTAAAAAATGTGTTCTTTCCCCCAGAAAGATTATTTAAATCCAGTATAATGCCAAATGGCATTAGCAACACGCTGTTTCATTTCATTTCATTCTGATGCCCTAAATACCTCACCTCAGTCTCTGAAAATGTGATGGAAGGCTCATCCTGGAATCCTGTTCAGCCTTGAGAAGAGATGACTGAGAGAGGATCCTATCCATGTCCGTAACTAGTTGAAGGGAGGGTGTCAAGAGGATGGAGCCAGGTTCTTCTTGGTGGTTCCAAGCAATAGGACGAGAAGCAATAGGTAGAAACTGGAACACGGGAAGTTCCTCCTGACCGTGAGGAACAACTTCTTTACTGTGAGGGTGACTAAGTACTGGAACAGGTTGCCCAGAGGAGCTGTGGAATTTCCATCTCTGGAGATTTTCTAAAGCTGCCTGGACACAATCATGAGTGACCTGTTCTCAGGGACCCTGCTTGAGCAGGCAGGTTGGACTAGAGGACCTCCAGTGGTCCATTCCAAGCCCAACCATTCCTTGACTCTGTGACTCTGTGATCCTACACAGGAAGGTGCCCTCTTTCCAGCATGTATCCCGGCAATGCTCCAGTCTGACACACCATCTCAAAACCCATCCACACTGTGACTGAGGAGTGCTGGTGCGCCCAGGTTATTTTCAAGGATGCTGCATGGTGGCAGCGTCGCGTTGCATGATGGCAACAAACCTTACCTACTAGTTCTTACTTCTGTCATCATCTGAAACAAGATACTGAAACACAAATAAGAATTTTGCCGTGGTGCAGCATTGCCTGGACAAGCCCAAGGAGAATGGTGGAAGATGTAGTTCAGCTGATTTTCCAGTCCTCCAGATTTTGTCATGTGCCAATACAAGCTGGAGGGATGAGATCAGTAAAGACATTTAAGACACAAGAAGAGAAAACTTGGAAACACAGACAATCAACTGAACCTGATTTTCAGTCAATCACATTTTGGGACGGGATATAAGCCAGGAAAATGATTACAAGAGCATGACAGGGGGAGGACAATGACATGTACAGAGGATTTGAATGTCAGCCCTCAAATAGGCAGAGAAGCTTACAGTCTGCACTGTCTACAAATGACAAGACCTAAATGCGGGATCAATACAAGGCTGACATGCTAAATCAATGTAAAAGAGTATACCTAAACCAAGTGTCACAAATCACATCCAACTACAGACACTGAAAAATAGAGAGGCAAGTCATAGTTGCACAATTACATTTCAGTCTGATCTGTGTTTGCTTATAAAAACATTTGTGCACATTCCTACCTGCTGTCTCAAGTGACAAGTGTGAAGATGAGGGATTTGAAGGCACAGAAAATGAAGCAGAGCAATAGAAGCGTGACATGGGCTGACACAGTAAGTCTGTGACTTCTTTGTGGCCAGCATGGCAATTGCAGCGGACTCACATGCCCCATCCTCTGCGGATTGAATGGGGGCAGAAATTCACTGAAAAGAGTAAGACAAGAGCATGTTTCTTTCTTAGAAACATGTTACAGAGAAGTGCACGGCCCTGGGTGCTAAGGGCCAGGTTGTGGGATCTCAGTCCTGTGGATAACTAGATTGTGGGAAAAACCTTGGTCAGAAAATGCCAGAATCTGCCAATTTATCCCCCTGAGGAGGGTTTTTGAAGCAAGGATATGGCAACCACAGCCTTGGTATTGGGGCAGCTGAATGCCTGAGACAGCACCGAGCATTGGCCCATCAGCCCAGCACAGTGTATGAACACAAACAACTTTTAACATCAGCCTGAAGTTATTGTTCCCCATGATGGCTTCCTGCTCCATCCAAGCAAGGATGCAGCTCTTCATTAGCAATTCCTGTCCAGTGGCTAACAACATGCTGAAGGAAGGGTTTAGCTTAATGGCATGTTGGTCCAACAATATAAACACAAAAAATTATAATAATTAGAAAGGGAAAGCAGGGTCAGGAAAATACCTATGGCCTGGACTGCACCCAAAGACATTTTCTCCACTTCTGTTATGGTCTTCTGCTTCCAATTCTACACAGTTTTGGCCTCGTAAATACTGTCATTAATTGTTATCATATCTCTCCTGAGTGCATGGTTCATGGCCTGGGCTTCTCCTGAAGTTGTGATAGCTCCAGGAGAGCCATGCCATGGAGAGCTACGCCATGGAGAGCTACTCTGCAGATATTCATAGGGCAAATTAATTCCTATCTGAGAGACAGAGTAAGAAGAATAAGACATCTATTGTCTCACTCACCGAGGGAGGCCAGGCCAGCTGCTCTGCATAAAACCTTCAGCATCCGAGGGGGATAAACACTGTCTCCTCTGAACAAACACCCACACTTTGCATCCTCTCCATTTTGCATAACGTCTGCTGAAATCAGTGTTTGCTGCTTCAGACAGGAAAATGTGTACCCATAAAGAAGGGAGCTAGAACAGAAATTATTTTCAAGCTGGCAAGAAGGTTTTGCATCCACTTTCCTTTAGCAAAGATGGGCGAATATCCCTCTAGCTCTGCTCCAGAGCTTAGTGGTACCACCAAGCTTGCTCAGTCTGGTGGTGCTGTTTCCTTTGGGTATGCTTCACTGTCAGCTGTAACTGATACAAGCCTGTGAAATAATGCACCATTTATTTCAAGACCAATTTTGAAAGGAATTGTTGGCTCAGTGTTATCAGCTCAAAGGAAATATCTTCTCCAGAGAATGCACTTCCTCAAACCAGGCGTCTTGGCACACGACCACCGAGAGACTGACGCTTCATTTTGTGAACACTCAAAAGAAGCCGTGACTGGGGATCTGAAGGATTTCTTTATTCATTTTAGAGCAGAACCTGGCCATGTTCAGGCTTCTAAGGAGCTCCAGTTCTGCACGTGCACTGTGCATTTTAGGAGTATCTGTTTCAGCTGCATGCTGTGAGGGCAGCAGTGTGCCTCAGTGCCAAAGATCAGGAAATGGAAATGCAGTCCTATGGAGGCACGTATCCAAAGGCGTGTGCCTTGTGGGACAGTGCTTTCAGAGGAGCAGATAGCTCACAATGTCAAGCTTCACCACAGCAGAAACAGGAAGCCTCTGAGAGACTCCCCAGAGCAGCAAGGTAACAACGAAGTATTTAGGGACATAAAGACCTTTACAGTAGAGTTAAAGGATTTATTAATATCAGTCTGCACCACAGAGAATGCTGGGAAATATTGGCCCCAGATGTATTTTTTCAGGCTCAAGTCATAGACAGTGAGATGTTAAAACATGAGGTGTTGAACAAGCTAAAGAGCCACAAGCTGCTAGGAATGAAAGGTATATACCTCAGGAGAACTGGAGGAATTTTAGGAAAGAGGAGCTGAGTTGCTAACAAAAATACCCTGCCTCTCATTTATGTCATATTTGTGTTTTAGAAAGAGCTGATCCTAGGATGGGGGACCAGCAAGCCCTTCTCCAGTGCCAGCTGCATTGGCTGAAACTAATCAAAACCAGAAGTTTAGTTGGATGAACATGACAGAATGGGGACGACTCAGTCTGGATTCACTGAAGGGAAATTGTCTCTAATCTACTAGCTTTTTTAATACATCGCCAGAAGAGTGGATGTGACTTTCTTAGACTTCCAAGAGACATAGGACAAAGTCCTCCACAGGAGGCAATCTGGGAAACAAATACCCTGGTATATGAGACCAAATATTGTCACGGACTAGAAATTGCCTGAGAGAAAACAAAAGATCAGTTGCAACAGGCCAAAGAATGTACATGAACTGTCCCCTACCATATTCTTAATAGGACTGATGCTTAGTATTTTTAATAAGGAATTAAAGAATTGACAGAACTGTGAGATGTGTTGGATGTGCTGAAGGCTGTGAGGAGGGTCCCACCAAGGGGGTGTCCTCTGTCTCCTGTTTAGTGGGGTTTTGAAATGCTCCACACAGAACAGTGCCACTAAGCAGCTACTTGCAGGTTTATGTGACACCTGTGTTTGCAGAGACAAACTGCCAGCACATCAGTTTTGGAATCCTTGTTTTCAGTTGCTTTGTAACTGAAGCTGGTTTAAATTAGTTTTCGTCACTTTTCTAGGAATAAATACATCTTGCAGCCCTTTCTCAAAACCACTGCTTTGTTAAAATCTCCACACAGAATTCACCTTTCTTGCAATCCCAATGACATATGTGCAATTATTCCATAAAGGATTGCAGCCTAGTGGGATGGCAGGATCAAGCTGTGATTCAGCTCTTACCCCTTCTGAGCTGCTATGCAGCAGTTAACATTACAATTCCTCGAGCTCACTGCGTGGTGCTGGACATTGCATGATTCCCAATAAGCAGCACAGTGCTCTTCCATCCGAAGTTTTTTGTATTTCTTCCATCTGAAAGATCCTAAGAACCAAACATTAACAGAGCCGTTGTTTAGAAAGAGGAACCATAATTTTAAAGGACTAGAAAACCTCCAAGATGTGTATCTCCTTATTCAAGATCACTTATTTTCCCATTAAGTCATCTTTGAGTTGCCTAGCGGGTTCAACTTTTTGATAAGGATTCTGCAGACATAGTATCTCCTGTTCCCAGACAGTTTTCTCTATGCCATTTTATGTGTCTAAAGGCCTTTTTCCAGAAAATATCTTGCTCATAGTACAGAAACAGTCACAATACGGGTTTTTCAGGTACTGATTCTGTTATCAGCTAACTTTGCCAGTTCTTACAGTCTTCTCCTATTCAGACATACTTTATTATTCCTTCTGTGATATCTCCTTCTCATCCAGAGATACTGGCAAATTAAAAAATGACAGAGAAGTGCCAGTAGTGAAACAGATGACTTCTTTTACCACGGTTATAAATACATTATTTTAGCAGCTAAACTGCTCTGGAAACTTTTCCTGTGAAGGAAATCTAAGCTTCCTGATCCATTAAGCAAGCAGAAGAGAAAATTGTATCTTTGTGAAAAAGTAGCCAGATTCTACCAAGTTTTTGATTTGTGAGTTTTGAGAGGTAAATTTGTATTCTCACTGAAAAAAAACCCCAAGCCTGTAACCACCCCAGTTCTTTAGGCCAAAAGACTCATTTCATGTCTAAAATACAACTTTACTGACCAACAGTACATAAAGAGAGATCATATAATCATAAAATAGTTTGGCTTGGAAGTGACCTTCAAGGATCATCTAATTCAACTCCCCTGCAATGAGCAGGGACATCTTCCACTAGATCAGCTTGCTGAGAGCTCTGTCTGATTTTTCAATATAACATGCCTCTGATGAATGTTTTTAAATGGACCCATGGATGCATTCTCAGCACCTCATCAGGACCAGCACTGTGACTAGCCAGAAAAGGACCTTAATAGTTTTAAGAAATATTTGTTTTCCCTGAAGATCTTCAGTGAGCTCTGATATGCACCACTCACCAGCTGACTTCTCACAAATATTTAACTTAAGTAGATTCAAGAAGAAATATGGGTTTATTTTGCCTAATGCTCAATCACACACATACACACACCTGTCTATGAGTCTTAGGCTCATATAGTTAAATTGAGTAAGGCCAGATCAATTTCTGTTGTAGTCCTTCCCCATTAATTCCCCAGTCTTTGTCAATTTACAAGGTACCTCCCTTTTTTTAAGACTGAGTAATTGACGAAATACTAAACTTGATGAAGTCAAGAGAAGTACTGTTATCAGCATTCATGGGCTTGGGGCACCACTCCTATATGTCTGTGTCTCCTGCAAAAACAGACAGTTTTGGGCAATGGAAGTGGTACTCATTGCAGGCACAGAACTCTACACAGCTGGGTTTTCAGTTCTTTTTTGCAATAACAGGATTGTACAGGAGCATTGCACTCTGCTCCCATCACAAGGGTGGAGGTGAATGGTAGGACTGTAGCTTTTAAATGTGGTAATCTTGCTACAAAGGGTCACTTATGATGCAGGAGTACAAAGGTTTGCACATCAACCATCACTCTTGAGTTAGCCAGAAGTGCACATTCCTTCTTATGCTGTCAAACACAAATCATCATGAGAGGGCACTAAAGAGCTGTCAGGAGCGAGGCACTTTGAGACAAGGGTTGTGGTGAGAGGTGATTGTCGGGTTTGAGATCATCAAATATTTCCACTGAGATCTGAGCTAGTGTGCTTTCAAAATGTCTTCAAAATACAGGGAAGCTGAAGTTCCCTGAGCCTTTCAAGACCCTGCTCTAAAACCTGAGCCTATGAAATATCTGGTCCGTCAAGATGAGAGGGGGTTTGTGAAAGGTGGACAAGCCCTTTTAATGATGAATTTCAAATACTGCCTGTTTTAAAAAATATTCTGCTTGGGAGACTAGAGATATCACGAGGCCTTAGAACACCTGGCAGCACAAATGGAAAATGAATGAATGAAATGCAAATTGGACATCTTGACTAGTAAAGATGGACTATTTCCCTCCAAACACTGGGTTGTGAATCAAGTGCCAAAGCTGGTGCAGTTGGATTCAGCAGAGTCAACCCTGAAAAATTGTTAAGAAAATCCCCTATCTCATAGACAAAGCAGAGGATTTTCAAAATTAAAATGGGCTGTTTCACAAGTGACTTGTGAGCATTCCTGTGGGACAGTGCTGCTAACAGATGTCCTCAAAATTCTCGCAGGCCCCCTTGAAATGGAATGCACATATGGCCCAAACTGCAACCAGACACTTGCAGCACAGAGCAGGCTGATCACTAATTTTGCAATCCTGGTTTAAATCTGAGCCACTGACTCAATGGAGCAAGGTCACTTGACATCTCTCAAACCCCAGGAAAGCCAGTAAGAATGGATTTGGGATTTAGGTTAATCGTAACAAAACAAATATCTGCTTACTTGCAATTAATTTTCCTTCTTAGACATTTCTGTACAGGCAACAGTTGAGGGAATAATATGAAGGTGTTTCCAAGCCAGGAGCATACAAAGACATGTTTGATTAAAATCCAGACTCCAAATTTGTGCCTCAAAAGGCCAGAACTTTGTGACCCTAGTCTTCTAGTCCAACACCTTCCCAAAGGTGAGATGAGCCTTCTCAGACTTCTGTTTCAGCAAGACTATCTTCATGAAAAAAAAAAACTTTCTCTTGATCCAAAGACTTTAAAGACAAGAAGCAATGAAATATGGAACATATTTTTTTGTAAACTGTTCCACTTGCCAGTTTCCATCACTGGTAGAAACTTCTATTCTGAACCTGTCTGGCCTCAGCTTCTCATAGTTGGACTCCTGCACATTTGTCCATAAAAATGAAGTCCTTCGGTGTAAGACTTCTGCTAGACAGTGATCAAACAACTCAGTCACCTTCCATTTTTTTCATAAGTCACAGAGATGGTTTTTTGTGTGATTGTTTTTCCAAGGCACATCCTGAGTCAATTATTCCTGCCCAAATTTAATGACACTTTCTTGGATTTCAGACCCCAAAAAGCAGGACACCAAAGAAAGCAACATCCAGCATGGGCATTCAGTCCCATTTGCCTTTCTAATCACTGCATCAACCTGTAGGCCATGGCTGGCTAAACAGCTACTGCTGCTTGTTAATGCTTTCCCAAGTCAGTTTTCCAGAGAACTGTGTCTTGGGCTGTGAAAATTTCTTAGAGTCTCTCACTCTAAATATAGTATTTGCATTCAGTCATGGTAAAAGTCGTCTTGTCCATCCAGTTTCATGTTTGCTCAATTCCTCCACTCTGTGGAGGTGCTTCTCTGGGCAACCTGTGCCAGTGCCTCACCATCCAATGAGCAACAGAAACACATAATAGCATGGGGACAAGCCCCGTGCAGCCTTGGAAGAAATTTACTTCATTAATTATGATTCTTGTAATTCTGAGGTTGTCTAGTTTAGCCAGTTTGCCTCCCTTTTAGTGCATGCTGAGTGGATTTTTAAAATCTTTTCCTCAAAATGATCTTTTGTTTCTGTTGTCAGTTGAAACTGTGTTTATTCAAAAATGAACTAATTACTTGATTTCCTTCTGAGTAAGGTTTTCTGAAGTTCTGACTCTTGACTGCAGGATTACGAATATTTTTTGACCATTTTAAGACAAATCTTTAAAAAGCTTGAACTAAGCATATTTTCACATGCTTCTTTCCACGTTATTTGGATAATCACTGTTCTTGTTTGTAAAACACTTCTCTAAGGGATTGAATAGATGTATCAGTTTACTACAATAATCATCTGGGCTTCATTTAACCTGTATACAAGAAATCCAATTAAGTGAAACCATTTGTATCAAAGCCATCACTAAAATTAATTCTGTGGTCAGTTCTTCTTAGACTGTCAAGATGAGGTTTAATACTGAATTTCCTGGATTAGATATAACAGTTTGAGTAAGGAGATTAACTTCTGTAATTTTTAGAAATTCTAAGGCTGTTTAGTTTTGCCAGAAAAATGCCTCCAGCATGTATTAGAATAAGAATCCCCTCTCTTTCCCTCCAGCTACATTTGATACTTGTGAATTCTGTGTATCTACAAGCAGATAACTGAAGTGTGAATGGTTGGTGTGTAGAAGACACCAACTGTTATCCTCTTTACTGGTTAGGATACAAATCACTGACTGTCAAGGACTTGTTTCTGAGCTGTCAGACAGATCCCAGCAGTTCTGATCACATCATTGCCTCTCCTTCTTTTGGCCACTTAATCCTTTTTCAGTATAATTCTTCCCTTTGTATCTCTGATAAGTTGACTAATTCAATTCTCCATATTTTGATTTTCTATTACATGACTGTTTACTGTTTCCTCGCTTCACCCTCTGCTTTTGGATATGAGTTAACAGTGCAGTCAGACCAGTTCTTGGAAAACTGATTGTCTTCTTCCTTCAGTCTGTTCTTCGGATGAGGGATTTGCTGCTACAGTCATGGCCCTTGGGTTTCTAACACTGGCTTGGCTGCTGACTCACTGCCAATTCTTTTCCATTTTGCACTGTTTACAGGAGAGAGAGGTTTTATGACATCTCCAGGTGTTCCTGTCCATTAAGACCCTTTCAAGTTCCCTAAAGTATTGAGAAAATTTTCTCCCTGTTCCATGCCGAGGATCTGGCAATTTGGGGGAGTTTTGGAATCCCACTGCTGCCTCCTTTCTGCAGGCTAGAGGGAGTCCTGAACACAGGTGGGAAATGAGTGTGATCTACCACAGGAGGCCTGTCCCTATAACCACATCATACAGAAACAAAGCTCAGTTCTACATCTTCCTGTCATCAACAGTGCCCTCACATCCATGACATTCCCTCAGCAGCACTCCCATATGTTGGTATTAGCTTAGCACCAAACCACCAAGGGCTTTGTTCTTTGTCTCTTCAGTCTTTTCATTCACAGAGCTAAAATTATAGTTTTGGAACTATGAAAAGTCCCATGAGGCAGATTTTGCATGATTTACAGGCATCAAATGAGAGAGTTCAAATGCCTTCATCAGAGTAGCCCCACCAGATTTAGCTCTGAAGATATAATTCTGCTTTCTCTGAGTTTTCCAACCTGCTTCCACACAGCCATGATCCATGTTTACTTCACCCATCTAAGTCTTTGTCTCCTGCCACGTCCTACCTTAGTATCTATTATGACCTCACTTTTCTTTATTCAGTCTTCCTGTTATTTCATAGGGATATAACTCAGAGCAGTCACAGCCAAGGACATTCTGATTTTTATCTGTCTCATTATAAAATTACATTTGTCCTATTTTTTTCTTCTTTTGCACACTTAATATAGAAACTAGTAGAAGAACCTTACAATTAGCAAGGTGAGATGATTAGGTTGGTTAAGGCTACAATAACCTATTATTTTGGCAATGGTTGAATGAAGCTTTATTGTAGATGAGGAATATAATATTTGTTCGAGCCAGGTGGAAGAAGTGGTCAAGCTCTTTTTATAATGAGCAAATTAATACAGCCTTTGGGCAGTCAACCCCTACAACTAAAGTCATCTGTCATCGAATAATGTTGTGTTATATGGTTACAAGCCTTTGACTCCAGATTGAAACTAAATGCAGGGAGTTTGGCATTTTTCAGATATTTGATTGAATGAGGAAGAGAACTAGAGGTGTAAGTCACAGAAACTGATAGAAAAGGCAGGAAAATGAGTTTTTAAAAAAAAGAACAGTCAGAGAGGCTTTAGAAGGAAATCTAAGAGATGTCCATGGCAGACTCAAAATCATCGCTTGGAATACTGGCAGCTGGTATAAGTCCAGGGTATTTTGTGTGTTCACATGCATTAGCAAGATTATACCAAAGAAGGTCTGTGTTACCCCACAGAGAACAGCACTTAGGATCCCATTTATGAGGTATCTGCTTGCATCAACAGAGTCATACTCAAGGAAGAACACATTTTAAAATATCACTCATAATTTTGCCTGGTTAATTATTTTTTCCCTCTAATCCTGCATTGTTTCAGTTGTGGTTAGACAGTTACTGTTTTTCAACCCAAATTACTCCAGTGTCATGGTGAATAATTCCCATGAGTGTTGGAAGTGTGTTGGAAGCTTTCCAGTCAATGCTGCCCCAACTCCTCCCCTGCATTCGCCGCTCCCGCGTTTCAGAGTAAGGGGCAGCAATGACTGAATGTGTGCATACTGCCCTCACAGAAAAGTAACCCAAAGTGTGCATTTGTTTGGGTGTGTAGGCGACTCACGTTCCAACTTACGTTTTCACTACACGTTTCAAACTGCTTCATGAACCCTGTGCAGGTCATGGGCCCTGGGTGATTCTCACCTGCTCCAGATTAAAAAAACCAACACTGTAAACCAAAGACTGCTATTATTAGCAACAAGACTAATTAGTAACATATGTCATTTCCTTAGTGAGCCTTTTCAAGCCAGTTATAAATGTCCATAGAAGATGGCACACTATCAACCTACATGGCTTCACATATTTTGTCTATGCATATATGATTATCACCATGCCTTTGGCATGATGTTGATTCTAAAATTAGCCAGGCATTAAGGGGTATAAGGCATGGTAAGATGCAATCAGAGGGAGCAGAACCAGGGTAGTGGGAGAAGGGGCCAGGAAAGAGAACAGGGAGCATATTTCACATATCAGCGTTCTCCTGATCCAATTTAGGAATGAGCATCACCCCGCTGTGGTCATGGTCATACAGTATTTATAGAATGCCATCTCCTGCCTCACAGACATCTAATGGCAACTAAGCATTTACTCCAAGAGTAAATTTGAACCAGCTGGCCTTCGGGACCAATGAGATATTTTAGAGAAAATCAAAACAATTTGTTTACTTGTGTGATTACCCCCAAACCTAAGTGTTTAATCTTTTAGGGTCATTAATGAAAGCTCAGCAAAATCAATATTATTCCCTGGCCCAGGTCCAAAAAGGTACTTAAGTGAATGCCAAACTTCATGCATGGAAATAATCCCACTGATGAGTGTTCCTGACGAATTGGGACTTTCATTTTAAAATACTTACCACTTTTTCACTCTGTGGTGCTTGTCATAGCTTTAAGTCTCAATTTAAATTAGCGGATACATTAAAAATACTGCTCTCTATTGCATCTACTCTGTATGATCTTCAGAAGAAAAGGGAATTGTGATTGCTTGCAGGTTTTTGTGAAAAGCAACTAGGTGTGCATGTTAAGAACTAATCTTCATCAGCATCTGGAAACATAAGCCTGTCAGATCTGCTAGGCAGGCTCACAGTCCAAGAAGTACATTTCGTCTTCAAGCATCACATCACATGTTTCTGAACTGCCATTTTCCAAGAATTGTCAGTGAGAAGCTTCAGACAGCTACAGGTTCAGCACACTTCAAACCACAGATAAGAACAAATAAGAACACTGAAGACATTTATAATGTGCTAGAAATTCCACTTTCACATCTGGTCTGTCGTTCCAGGAGCAGCCCAAGGTCTCTCTTAGGGTTAGAGAGATACCCAGTGTGGGACTAGGCGACTTTTGCACCTTCTACAGCTAAGTTTAGCTTTTGGGATCATATCTGGGGGACACCTGAGGTGGAATTAACTGGGCAGTCTTCACCAGCATTGTTCTACTTCCATAGGAGGTGAATACCCAGCCCTGTGCCATTCGATGGGGTGACCCGATGCTCTGGCAGGACAGTGTCCTTTGCCTGCCAGCCACTCAGTTCTGTGCCTTGTAGAGAGAACTGAACACCACGTTATGAAGGTGCTGAGCATGCAGCTCTTGTATTTTAGTACTGCCTCTTCATAGGTACACATCTTGTCTAACCTGGACATTTTTGTCCTGTCCTTCACCTCCTGTGCTGCTGAGCCACTGCTGGTCTCTGCACGCCTCCCGTAAGGTGGGAGGACTGGCTGAAACAGTCCCCATCCTGGCGCTCCCTTGCATTGGATCTTCACCTGGCTCTGAGCATGCCCCAGGAGCTGCTGCATGAATCAACACCAGTGCAGACCTGAAAAAAGGCTTCATTCTGCCAGAGTGCTCTGTTTTCCAGCAGTGGCACTTCCTGGGAAACCTCTGGGACTTGCAGCATAGCTCCACACAGGCAACAAAGAGCACATTTAGACAAATGCCATTGGAGAGACTGTGGTTTTGGTCTGCAAAGGAAAGCAGGAACTGACGTCCATGCACTTCACAGAAGTTATCTCTGTCTTCTATTAATATCTGTTCTGTAGCTGTTGGATAAAAATATATTGCACTCTGAATATTAAGTGACACCTTCCACCAAACCCACAAATTTACAAGATAGTCATTGTGGATACAGATGTGATATTCTGGGGAGAGGGACTCCACAGAGAGAAAACTAACAAAGCTACAAAACATATAATACTAGAAATGCCTGTGATCCAAAGCAGAACACCAAAATCCAGTACAAAGCAGGATGCCCTGTAATGCCTTTGAGTGAAAGAGGTAATCAATATGATGGTTTTTTTTTTTTTAATCTGGAGGAATTACACTGTCTATGCAATATCTGTGCCTACTCTTTAGGAAGCTAGCTGGGGGGAGCATAAGTGTAAGCACAGGCTAAAGATTTTATACTCTTACATAAAATGTTCAGTATCTGATTAGGGAGACACAAGAACCAAGTGTTCATGGTTATAGATTTCAAATTATGGCAGCACCAAATTCAAATATTCTGAAATCATGAATCAGACTTCTCTAAAGCTTGTCTCAGTGTGACACTGAACAGTTTCTATGGAGGAAATCACCTATAATTGCCATTTTACAAGATTTACAAGAGTCTTCCATTTTAAGACTGACTTCAAAATAATGAGATACAGAAAGAAGCACTCTTCCAATTTATCTTACAGTTTGCAAGCTATTGGGATATTTCAGATCTGTGTTTTAGATTTGCTTTGTAACCCAGAGGACTAGAAACTTATTCTTTTGAATAAAATGTGACTTTCTTATGTAATCAGTTGCCCTGGGAGCAAGATCTTTAAGATAAATGCTGAATTCTATGAAGCTTCTGATAAGCTTCCAAGAATTGGAATCACTAAATCAAAGAATAAAAAATGTAATCATGGGGTCATACTATAGGGCCTGTGAAAATGAATTGAATGATGTTAGAAAATCAAAGAAACAACTTCATCTTGCAAAACGACAATTATGGGTGCTTTCATCCTTACAAATTGTTCAAATGTCACAATGTTGGAACAAGCTTTAGAGATGTTAAACAAGTACCTCAAAATGTCCTTCTCTAAAAATATTCTGGTGGAGCAATTCCCCCTTGGAAAGAGTGGGTTCAGGTGACCAGTGACAGACTTTTCAAGCTATTTGGGTGACTAAATTATGGATAATCATCATCCAACCATTTGTACTGAGGATGTCCTACAGTACAAGCATAGGAATCCCTCTGCTCTGTCGTGGTCTACACCTTTTCTGAGAATTGCACCAGAATCCTGGTGGTTTGTGTTGCAAGCCTGGTGACTGTGTCATTCTCTGTTGTTCTGCCCACGAATGAGAAAACGAGATGGCACAATAATTGGTGAGGTTTTCAGCAATCATTTCTGAAGGCTGAGGGACTGGCATGAATGATGGCTGGATGAGCCACTGGGTGCTTTGGTGCCACTCATAGAGGACTGCTGGCTATTTCAATTTGCACTGGACAGACTTACTCTTCCTCCCAATGTATTTTCCAGACTTGAAGTTTAGCATGACTGGAGAGGCTAAATTCAGGCAGGCATGATTGAGTGGAAAATATATTCTGGTCAGGTACCGCTTTCTTTCCCAGTTAGTTCCACACATACTTAGCTGGTTTCCTCATTGTAGTGTGCTGACAGCTCCTCACAGGAGCGAAATTATTTGTCTGATGTAATGCCTGGGCTGATTAATTGGTTCACTATGCAAAATGGCCCTACTGAGATCTGGCTTTATTGAGAAAGAACAGGAGGCTCATTTTGTCCCTGTTTCTGCAGCAACAGATTTCTACAAACACTATTTGTGGTGTTGGTAGAGAGATTCAGAATGGTTTCTGCGTAATTCTTGTTGGAACTATTTCCCTGGATGTTTCCTGCACCAAAGTGAGTCTGTGCAGCACCCTGCTAGGGTCATCAGCTCTGTATTTGTGTCCTTCACTGCCTCTCACATTATCCTCCCACCTGGAATGGCAGCAGTCGATCACAGCCTAATGTAGGCACTGCCTCAGTGAGGCTGTAGACGCAGTCTGGGAGCGCAAATCCAATCCACCTAATACTGAATTTCCCTTTGCAATCAGTTGAGTTTGGTGCCTCAGAGAACCTGTGAGGAGAGGCCAGTTTTCTTTAAAATAGTCTTTTACCTTTTTATATTTATTCAATAGGAAATTAGGCACCTCCAGAACATAATTCAGTCCACATATATTAGACATACACATCTTCCTAGATGTGTCATGAAAATCAGTAGCTTTGAAAGTGCTCCCCTGTGGATGTACCAAGGTGGATTGGAGCTGCAGATTCCCAGAAATGTGCTGTTGAGAGTTTCTGGTGCCATATCATCTGCTTATCATTTCCCAAGGAGGTCCTGGAGAGTCTGGAGAAGGCCAAAGCCCTGCTGGTCTCTGCAGGGTGAGCCCACCACACAGAACTGGTGGAAGAGGGGTTGTCTCTGTGAGATGAGTTGAATGCACTCAAGATTGAAGATAATTTAGGCTGAAAGGGACCCCAGGAGGTCTCTAGTCCAATCTTCTGCTCAAAGCAGGGCCAGATATGAGGTCAGCCTGTTCCTCTGCTATCCTCACGATGAAATAATTTCCCCTTTTTCGTGGTCTGAACCTCTCTCATAGCAGCTTGTACCTGCTGCATCTCATCCTCCTTATATGCATGGCAAAAAGCATGGATGTAGTTATTTAGCTGAAAGCTGCCTTTGAAATGTACACAGAGGATAAGGAGAGCGAGTAAATGTAATGCATAAGGAAGATTTTCAGATAGTCAATATTTCTTTCTCTGTTTGCACATTACTATTAATTGTTTTGTTGGTTAAGGAATGATAAGGTGCTCTCTGTCAGAGACTCATAATAGGCTGAGGTGCAAACACTGAACAAAACCAGCATTTTCAAAAATTGAAACTATTCGACAAATACAGAAATATGCAAAAGTCATAACTGACATTTTAGAACTAATTGACTGTAGTTTGGAAGCAAAATATGACTTCTAGAATTTGAAATAAATAAGTGCTTTTCCTAAGCATACAGTTTTTTCCCTACTTGAATAACATGTAGTAACTACAACAATAATCATTCCTGGGAGGACCTCAGGCCTAGCTCATTACCTTGCCATGTCTGACAGTCACTGAGCTGCTAACAGGACCTCTCTCTTTCTCTCTCTCTGTCTCTCTCTGTCTCTCTTTCTCTCTCTGTCTCTCTCACCAGCCTCGTCCTGCTGAGTGGTTGCTCACTGCCCCTTGCAGCAGCCCCTCTCCTGCTGCTGCCTAAAACAATCTGAAATGAAAAAGTCTGATTTTCATATGCAAACATCATATTTTTTTAAAAATCAGCTGTTTGTATCTAGTGAACCCAACCTGACTGGCCCCATTCTGAGGAAATGACATGGCTTGAAGATTTTGTCCCCTGGCTGTTGGGCAGGAAATCTTAGATTGGACTAGAGGAGACTTAGACTGGATGTTTGAAAAACACGATATTTTCTAAAAAATTTAGATCTGAGGATGAAATCTCCATCACTGAAGGGTTTTAGGAGTAGGTTTGACAGTCAACTGTCAGGAAGGCATAAAGTTGCTTTTGTCCTGGCTTTGGATAAGGGGATGGACCCTTCTGGTACATTTCCTTTTGATTATTCAGTTACCATGAGGCAGTGTCTACCTCTTACTTGACTATAAACAGAGACAAGGAGTGAGACTCCAAACTTGGGACCACAGTTCAGAGCCTGGAGCTAGATGGGGTGAGCTCAGATTTTAGCTGCTCATCCTGAGCTCATTAGTTAGCAAGCTACTAAATCTGCCACTTGAACAATTTCTGATAGGGACAAGAGAGCTGGTGTCTGGTGACGGCCATTCATATTCACCCCATGTTTGAACTTTTCTGGCTGCACCTCTGGATGATCCAGTTCACCAGCCTGTTTTAGGGATGCTGATCCTGCTCATTGGGATGCCTATGTGGACCCTAGGCTGTAATTATTCAGCTCTATTATATGAACATGTTGGAGAGTAGGTGAAGGCAGGGGAGGAAGAGGCCATGATCATCAGCCTTAGGTTCTGTTTTAATTTCATTCTCCGCTAATTCAATAGTTTTCCAATTGACCTCAGAGAGAGCAGAGAGACCATGTTTAAGAAAAAGTCCTCTTGCTGATGTTTATGACAAAGTGGAACCTCTGGTGGTTAGTTGTGCCCAACCTAAGTAATTCATCTCTCCACTTCAGAGCAAATCTCAGCTATTTGCAGAGGGCATTTTCACCATTCCCTTATGACACAGAAATGACAGGAAGGTTCCTGATATATGTGTCAGAAAGCAAACCCAGCTTCTCTGACAATACCTGATCAATCTTCAGAACACCATATTGATGCTACCTGAATAAGTGTCATTGCTATTTATCAAATTTCTGCAGCCTGCATAACACAAATTGCTGGAAGACTTTAATACATGAGGAAACCCATCTGATCCTATGGACAAGCAATTTGCCTGGGATTTCTAACAGCAGGGAAGCTCTCAACTTTTGCCTCTTTGCACTCACCTAATTACCTGACTTTGTGCACCTAATTAACTTGCAATGCTGTCATCAAGGGAATCCATGATATTTCCAAACAATTTTGTGGCAGCTGCAGATGAGCCCTCTGTAGAAAAGACTCAATCTGCTTTTTAATTGCTGTGTCCATTTTGCTCTATTCCCCTTCTGTATTCTCTTTCAAAAGAATCAGAAGTGAGGAGAAACAGAATTGAATGAAGGGCAGAAGAAATGCCGTGTACTCCTGAGACAGCATGGTGGAACACTGAATCCTAAAGAAATCATATGTGCATGAAATGTAGGTTGAAATTCCTTTCACCTTTCATTGCAACAAACGGCTTTTGATTATTTAGATTCCCTTTATACCTGATGGATTTAAGCAGGGCATATGAATTTCCACATCCTTTTTCCATCCTTCCAAGGGTGGTTCTTGAGATGATGTTTTCTTGCCTGGCCAAAACATTTCAAGAGCAAACTCCCCTTGGCATCTTCCAGGACACTTACGGACTCTTGTACTTGAATATAACATTGGGAGTCAGGAGTTTGGGGAACTATTTCTGTCTCTGGCACTAAACACTAGAGGAGGGACTCAGCAAAAGGCTCTGACCTTTTAGAAGATAAACTCAAGTTTTCACTTAGACCTCCTCTGCTGAGAGAAGGAAGAGAGATACACTTGTGGATGTACCATTCCACACCAAATAAACATGTTTAAGTTAAGTAAAGTAACTCACCTCCAAGGCAAGTACTGAGTGTAGTAGTGCGTCTGTACTGCAGTGATATTCTATGTGGAATGGAGACAATAATGTTTATTAGGTATGATATGAGGGCAACCAGGAAATTTTAGCTGCTAATTTATGTCAAATATTTTTAAATCCCTGTTCAGGAAGTTAAATTGAATTTATTGCCATTTTTACTCAATATAGGAAAAAGCAACAACCCATACAAAACTTTTCTCCAATGAGAGAGATTTCCAGAGGAAAACTACAAGTACCTCTTCCGAGTCCAGACAGTGATATTTATGTAAACAGGGACCAGGAGGATCAAGAGCTCTTGTAATTCATGCACAGCTGTGTAGGCTGTTCATATTCACTTAAAGGTCTCAGTCTTGCCTTGCTCCTATCCACTGGTGTGCATCAGGTGATGTGGGTGGCAGTGTAGTTAATCCAAATGCAATGCCATGTCGTGCTCTAAGGATTTTCCTTTTCCTATTTTCACTTTTTTAGGTTTCTAATTCTGGTGCACTAGTTTTGGTGCACATGACAATGGGTTAATAAGTGTTTGTTCTGTCTTCTCAGTATTAGCCTGTATTTTTCTGTCTCTGTCAAGTCTTTGCCTCTCACATCAATTTGCTTTTTTACTCTCGTCATACCTCTTAAGACATGCTGGGTGATAATAATTTCTGGCAGAACTGGACTCGTAAGTTAATTTTTCCATGGGTTTGTATTAAATCTCCCTAGTCTTGGCTATCCTGAACATTTTGAGCCAACAGTGCGTTTTAGCTCCTGGCTGGGCAGTGAAGTAAACACAGCATCAGTCTGCAATACTGTCCTTGCAGCTACCCATGATTAATCTCTTTCCATGCTAAGAATTGGCCATTTGTTCCTACTCTTTGCTCCTTATCTCTTCTCCAGTTTTTAATCCATGACAAGACTTTACCTTTCACCCCTGGCCAAGTTTCTCAATAGGCTCTTGTGCTGGACTTTATCAAAAGCCTTTTGAGACCCCTCCGAGTCCTCCCTGCTCTGCAGCCTTGTTAACCCTTTCAAGGGATTCAAGTTGTAAAACAAGAAAATGAGAGAAAGAAGATTATGGCTCACAGGCAGTTTGCTGGTTGGCACATCTATCATCATTTCTGTGTTTTCTTGGCCAAATGGATTCCAGTTGCAGGAGGGATGTGGTTTATATGAACCTGCTTTCCTTGGGGGTGGTCTGGCTGTTTGCTCCTTCACCACATTTTGGGAGGGGAAGGCCACTCAAGATTTTATTTTAAATCATGGACTTATTTTGGTCTCCAGATGCCTATGTCAAACTCTGAAGTGACTGTTCCAGATCCCCAGCCTTGGAAACAGACTCGTATGTATCTTGTCATGCCCACCGTGTATCCAGTCTAAAGGCACAATTTGGCTGCTTGAATGTGGCCCAGCACCATTTAAGATGGCCACGAGTAAGTGGTGATGTGCATCATGGAACAGCTACGTAGGTAGGTACCGAACGGGCACTGTGGGAGATCTGGGCAGTGCTGGACAGACAGAAGTGGGCCTGTCTCCAGAGCCAGCGTACACATCTTGCACCTTGAGGTTGAGCAAAAGGCCTCCAGAGGTCCCTTACAATTCTTGCATATGCTCTGATACAGTTTCAGAGGCACTTGACACTCACTGGCTCCTTGCCTTCCCTCCAAACCCCTCTGCAAAGAGTGGGGCAGCAGCTCCCAGGTCTGCAGGGCACTTCCCATTGTGCAGCCTCTGCGGGTGACTGAGTGGGGCTGGCCCAAACCAGGCCCTTTTATCTGTTCAGAAGCTTCTGTTTGTGGTGACTGGCCTTTGCCATTTTGCATAATCTTACTGAGCCCCTCCTGTACCCTATTTCACCACTGCAGTGTGTCTCCTTTTCTGTCACCCTGTAGGCTTTCCACTGATAATGTCCCATTTACTGTTGTTGTCATTTCTCTGCTTCCACAGAAGCAGGTCCCTGGTGAAACGTTCCCAACCCCACAAGAACTAAACCTGGTCACATGAGTGTCCAGTCCTCAGCCAGGCCTGAACAGGCTTCCCTTCCTGCATGTTTGTCCTGCCTGTATCTGGGACTTTTGAAGCTTCACCTGGAAAGATGTCTATTTAAAAAAGCTGAAAACCCTCAAATCTACAGTGCCTCCACTTCAGAATAAGCTGGGTGCATTCAGTATCTCTAAGGGCATAACTGACTGATGTCTCTGGCTTTTGCTCTCCTTTTTACCTGCCATTGTGTCTGGATTAACATCATCACGGCTGGACTTCTGTTTTCACTTGATACTGTTATCAACATAAAACTGGCAGACAGAAGAGAATATAGGCAGTAAGGGACTCTTGGTACATCTCCCTTTGTTTGTGAGACCCGTGACCATTTCCTTTTTCCCCTGCAGCCTTGATTCTGCTGCACTTGCTTCATGCACCCATGCTCCCATGGGCTCAGTCATGCATGCTCCAGAACTATTTCTTTTGTAAAGAAAATACCAAAATTGTAAGTGTATCTAGACAGGAGCTCTCTGGGTCCTTGGGGCACACAATGGGAATTTCACCATTTGCTTCCTTGGTTTTTACTTTATTAATTTTTTATATCTACTCCTGCCTGTAATATATACATATATTAATAATACAAAAAGTACTTTGACTATAAATAAATACACAGTTTTGCTTTCTGTAGTACAGTCACCTTACAATGAATACAGGAGCTGCAGAGCATGTACTGAAATCTCTGGCTTTCACACGGCATCCCACAATCCCCAGAAATAAAAAAAAGTTTAAAAAAAAAAAAAAAAGGTAAGGGAAATACAGTAACATTTTTCAGTCACTACCTGTATTCCTTAGGGGCATCAAAAGACTCTGGAGGGATCTGCTATATATAGTGAAGAGTCTGAAGAAATACTGTCATCAAGAAATCAATTCCCAGCTCACAAACAAGCAGCTAAAAGTTTACAAAGGAACACCTTCAACAGGGATATATGACAGTCCTACAAAGACAGCTACCTCTCCTGGGGCAGCTGCATTAAGAAAGCTTTAACCCTTCAGGCAGTGATCAGAAAACCCAGCCAGTCCTTGGACATGTTTTTGTTAACCATTTCGCCTCCTTAGGAAGCAAACACCATAAACATGTTTCTTGGGAGAGAGCTAAGGGCTTCCTGAGGACAATAGTTTTATCCCAAAGGTCTTGTTCAGGACTCAAAGAAACACTAATGTTGTGTAAACACCATTAAAAGTTGCCAAAACAACAACCCTGATAACAACAGATGATATGATTGATATGATATATGATATGATATAATGTAATGTAATATAATATAACATAATATAATATAATAATATAACTGTTTGAAAGGAGGCAAGATGTTCAAATCAGTGATGTCACTGCTCATGCCAGGTTGATTCCCTGAAGAAGAGCAAATCTGTTATCACCAGAGCACAGGGAAGTGCCCTCTACAACGTGACCTCCTTGTTCCTTCACCTTTTGTCAGAGTTTGACAGCTTTTCATTAAATTTTGGCACTCACCTATATTCATGTTCCAGCTGCCTTGCCTTTCTGAAACACTGCTGCTGACCACGGGTACAGCAGGTCATCGATTTTGCAAACTACCTGTATTTTTGGTAGGATTTTTTTTACAGGAAGTTTACTGACAGTTGTAAAAACAAATTGTTCTGATTATATTCTGTTTTAACTTTTCTAATAGAATCAAAAGGGTTAATCTGAAGGAGAAGATTTGAAGGACTGGAAATTCACTTGCATACCACAGCTTCTTGAAGCCAAAAAAGAATTAACCAACAAGGTATGAAAACTATAATGCTGTACTACCCTGGCCAGTGAAGGATTAGGAAAAAAGTAGGTAACATTTGCTGGAAGGGGAAAGGTTTTATACACAATGGGGAAACCAACCATCATTTCCTTAAATGTCAGCAGAGTGAATAATCACATAAAATAAAATTTAAAAAAACCCAACTCTTCTGCACCTGAAAAAATAGAATACTGCTGTGGGATTCCTGCAGGAAGCATATGACTTAGGGTTAAATCTGAGTAAATCAGATTTTGCTCAGCTCAGCTTCAGAGCATCCAAAGAAAAAATGTGCTGCTTTCTTTTCCATAAAAACACAGCTTTTCCTCTATTTAATTTTGGGACTAACAAAAGGGGAAGATTGTATGAGTCAGAAGTAAATTGCTATCATATGAAATAATTTTTATTAATCTCACTCACCTCAACTGTTTTCATTTGGCTTTCTTAAGTGCAGTACAGAGAAACTTTATCCAACCTTGATGCTCTGGTGTCTCAGGGATTATATATCAAGCTCATTTTAAACCACAGATTTAACACATCATATGTTAGCTTTCAGCACCTGATAAATGTTATGGGTTTCCTACTGCACTTGCAGAATTGGAATCACCAATCCATCGGTTCTCCAACTGTTGTTTGACTATGTGGCATTAAAGGCTGAATATTTTATTGACAAAAGGAAAAAAACCCTTAAATTAAAATAAAATACTCTACCCAAGAGCCCAACTGCATAATGCTCAACCTCAAATCCAATTTGTGCTCCTAGCTGGCTTCAGAATACACAAATTGGGTAGTTTTGACAACTAAAAAAGTTTTCTAGTAACATACTAAAGGTGGATCAGATTCAATCACCTGCTACAACCTAAGAATGTCTTTTTAAAAGGAAAATAATCATAGCATGAGAGTTTCAGAAGCTGAAATAATAAAACGCTGAAACTGAGTGGAAATAACCCTAGAACTGTGGACACTGTGGTTGGAAGGGAGTTCTGGAGGCCTCTTGCCCATCCTCCTGCTCAAAGACAGACGACTAACAGTTCTAGATTAGGTCAGATGTGGCTTTGCTACCCAGACTTTGAAAACCTCCAAAGACAGAGGCTGAGCTCCCTCTCTGCAACCTGTTTCGTTGCTGCACTACATTCCTCATGAGTATGTTTTTCCTGCTGTCCTTCCCAAGCTGCAGACTGTCCATTCCCCTCTCTTACTGCCCTGTGCTCCTGAGAAGGGTTTGTTTACATCATTTTTATCATTGTCTATCAAGGAGTTGTGGACAGCTGCTCAATTTCTCTTTTCACTCTCTTTTTCCAGACTAAACGAGCCCACAAGGGCAGGATGTCCCTGACCATGTTACTAGAAATATGTTTTGACATTGGGGACCTAAAGAAGTTCCCGTATGGAATGCAGCAGGCAATACTGGTTTAATGCATGGGCAGAAGAAGGTCTCACAGTCCTTTGGAGACCTGCCCTGGATGGAAACCTCCAAGAGACCAAAAAAAATTGCACAGCCTTTTCCACAGAGCAGGGATGAGATTGCTTCATGGAGAATGGGAAGAGGAGGGTTTGACAAGGCCATCTCCTCTGGAGAAATTGCCTCCTGCCAAAACTTTAATTCCTCTGAAAGCATCTCAGCCCAATTAGCTTGTAATTTAATCTCCTGTGTTTCATCTCAGGGTGGTTCAGCTGCTGTGGGTTTTATTTGCAGATACGTGGTTTGTAGTTAGAGGGATGCCAGCTCTCTCTCTCTGAGAGGACTAAGAGAACCAGCTGAACATTAGTCTGGTGTGGGCAAGCACCTGCAGCACAATAAATGCATCCCCTGATTTTCTAAAACTCCCTCTTTCATTCCCTGCTCTTTCCTCTTCCTCCCCTAATTTTTCTGCATTTCTTCCTTTTTTTTTTTTTCCCCTGGCTCTATGCTCCTCCTTTGCAAACAAACACCTCTTTTTCCCCATTCTTGGTTTCTTTCCCCATCCTCTCTGCTCCCTTCCTCCACAGCTGTGCATTAAGTCTTGGTGCCAACATTTGAGCCCAGCATGTGAACCCGTGCAGCTTCACATCCCAACTGCACTTGTGAAGTAAAGGGAAAAGTCCCGTTCTCCGCAGAGACAGCCAAGGTGGATTTGTAAGGAAGATCTATGAGAGCTAAGGACAGAAAGCACTTGCTACATGTGCACAAAACATCACAACTAGGGGAGGGCAGCCAGCTCTCCGTGTTCCTGGGAACGTGCTCTCTGCCTCTGCTGTGGTGGTATTTGTAGATTGCAGCACATTTGTCCATAATTTACACATGTCAGGCAGCCTGACTGGGGCAGCCGATCTTACCAGGCAAGCAGATGCCCAGAAATCCTGACATATCCACTGAGCATGGGAACATCTGTGCTGTAGGGTTGGAGCAGTCAGATGGAGACTCCCGGGAAGCCACATGGGACCCTTGGTTGTGGCAGTAACATCAGCTACTGCGTGACCCTGGCATGGAGGGTCTGGAGGGCATGTCCCAGTGCTCCTACAGCCTTTTGCAGCTATAACAAGCAGACAGTGTCAGGGCAAAATAGGAGACTGAGGAGATTTTATCTGTGCCAGAGGCTTGTCTTGTTGCTGTGGATGTCACTTCATTTTTTGTGCCAGAATTTGCTGCTTTCAGCATGGAGATTGTGTTCCCTCTCTGCTTCTCTATTCAGATCATCAGCAGTGATGCTGAGAATTTCCTGGTGTCCCTTAGTCCCAGCAGAGACACAATCTTCAGTTGCACATCCCCTGAGTGATGAGGAAAACCTGTAGCACAGCATGGAAGTACATGCCATGCCTTATTTTTTCTGGACTGAAAATAAGCAGGTTTATTCATATAGATCATGATCTATTCATATAGATCTGAGGCCTTTTTAACCATTGTGGAGGAAGAAACACACCCTAAGCATAATTCCACAAAGCCCAAGTAATTGACACTGAACAGGGAGGATATGACACCAAAGCCTCGGGATTGCTCTCAGAGTCTCTTTCTTCTCTGGTGTCCTGGCAGCAGCAGCTCCTGTGCAGCAGGATTCTCACTGCCCTCTCAGCCCCTGCACAAAACACTCTCCCATCTCTAAAGCCAGAAGGGCTCAGTCGGGATAAGCTTTGGTCAGAAAGGAGTCCTCATCCTCATCCCGTTCTCAGTTTTGACTGAAACTTTCAGACATGGGGATTAGGATATGAAAAACCCAGCACTGACACTGACACCACATCTACAGGATCTAAGGCAGGACCAGTCTGTAAGGCACAGTGACATATTTACCCAACAGGGACAGCAAAGCAGGGGAATGAATGCATCACCCTGTAGCTTACCCAGAAGAGTCATGGTAATAATGGTGACATCCTTACAACCATATATCCATTTCCCTGGGGAACCAGGCAGCTAGGAGTAAAACTTCACCGTATAGCTGACAACAGACAGGGAGCAATCACCATCCCAAACTTCCTAAATCCAGCAGCCTTGATCATCACAATGGCTGTCACTGGAGAAGGTGGGGCACAGACCATGGCAAGGGCTAGGGGACACTGTTTCAGCCTCGCCAAGTGTTGTCACCAGGCCACATGTATCTCGTGCTGCCAGCAGGCCACAGCCCCAGTGCATTACAAGGTAGAGGCTCTGGGTTAGACACACGTCCAGGACAAAGAGACACTGATCAGGTCATCGGATGCTGCTGCCTCTTCCATGATCTCATTACTGGCATCTGCCAGCACCATACTCCAGGGAAATCCCTCACTGATAAAAGGTCTCCACTCCCATCACTCTTCCCAGGCCAGACATGGGGAATCCAGCCTCCTCAGATTGGTTTCCATGTTTAGTCTTCTGCTGCAGTAGAAGAGGCTGTGTCTCCACAAGGAAGCACCGAAGGGAGCCTGGGGTGGCTCTCCTCAGCTCCCCAGCAACTCCTAAACCAGGGAGAGCTAAAAAATACGGCATCTCCAGTTGGAGACAAGCACACTTCTGTTTTCTTACCTGGGCATCACAGACAGGCAGGATGCTTTGCTCCTGACATGTAGGGTCCAAGTCTGATCCAGTTAAAACTCTCTTTTAACTGGCTTAAATAAAAGGTTGTATCTATTATAGATGCAGATATAGCTATTTTTGTTGTAGATAAAAAGTTATATGTAACTTCAGCAATGTGGAAAAGTAAGCATGACTTTGTCCAATTTTTTCTCTCTAATTTTAATATTCTGCATTTTTTATTCTCTCAAACTCTTGGAATTAGAGGGAGGGCTTGTCCTGCATTGTGTCTCCAGTGTTTTGTGATGGTCTCTTCTGCACTTGGAAGAACAGTGTCATGGGAAGGAAACCACCTCAGCCAGGGCTTTCAGAAAGATAGATGTGCCACTCTTGACGATGTTATATTAATAAATAGTCCCTTCCCTTCCTAGTCCCAGGGAAGAGCTCTTTCCTAGATGGGAATGCAGCTTTCCATGTCACAAGCAGAACGTCCGAAATTAGCTGAGGGGTTTGAAGTCTTTGCCAGCAGTGCTCAAACAGCATTACCTCCTGGCGGGGTGCCCGGGCCCTCCCTGTCCCTGCTGGAGAGCCACAGCTGGCAGTGGCTGTTAACCCCTGAGGCCACCCCCCAATTCCCCAGCCAGCACGGAAAGTGATGGGGAGCTTTGGCTCGAGAGGTGGGCCAATGCAAACCTCCTCAAGTTCAACAAAGCAAAGTGCAAAGTCCTGCACCTGGGTCGTGGCAATTCAAAGTTGGTAAGAGGACTGGAGCACCTCCCCTGCAAAGACAGGCTGAGAAAGTTGGGGCTGTTCAGCCTGGAGGAGGTTGCATGGAGACCTCATAGGAACCTTCCAGTATCTGAATAGGGCCTACAGGAAAGCCAGAGAGGGACTCTTCATCAGGAACTGTAGTGACAGGACAAGGAGGAATGGATACAAATTGAAAGAGGGGAAATTTAGTTTAGATATTAGGAAGAAACTACTTAACATTCTATGATTCTGTGTCCTCAGTCAAAGCCAAACCTGCCCAATGAGCCCTGTGGAACAGCCAGCAGCTACTGATATGTTGGAGAGTAGCCCATAGACATGCCAGGTCCCATGAGGTCACACCAGACCTACACATTCCTGCTGCAGTCAGAGAGACCCCAAAGGAGAAGCGGGTCTGTGCTGTGTTATGTGCTTTAGAGATGCAGTCCAGGAAATTTGTCATCCCAAAGAGTTTAGCATCCAGGAGGAACTTATAAGTATGGCTGGGATCTCAGCTTCACTTGATTTTTTTTTAAGGACGAGGATTCTCCGCAAGCAGCATAACTTGAGTCATTGAATACATCCTCAACAGCAACTAGAGATTGACAGAGGAGTGGGAATACCTTTGTTTCTCCCTTTCCAGGGATCTGGTTGGGATCTCTGCTTTCCAGCTGCCTTGGCTCAGTCACTGCTCCTGTCCACCCCAAGGGAGGGAGTCTCCATCTGGGACTCTCTCCGTGAGTCTTATGCCTGGCAGGACACAAGGCCTGACTGCCATGTGCAGCCTCCCTCGCTGCCTTCTCTCCCGTTCCCTGTTCAATAATGCTAAGCATTTACTCATCCCAGGAACTGATTTCATCCCATGCTTGACTTCACATCTCAGACCCAGGAGACGCTCTGCAGGTCTCAGAGCTCATCAGAAATCCATGATCCTTTCAGATGCCTAATAACAAAATGACTGCCTCTGTCTTGTTCCCCCACCAGACATTTTCCTCATGCACCAAAGTTAAATCCTCCCTCTGAAATACATCTTTATGAAACAAACTTCCAAATGCCACTAGCTCCTAACTCTGTGCCTCTGCTTCCCCCAGCCTTGGTGTCCTCCTCTGATGTCTCCTCCTTTCACTGCCACTGTCAGAGCAGGCTGGTGGAGGCGTTGGCCCGACACTGCTGGGCAGGCAGGTGGGCTGACACAGACACTTCTTAGCCCCACTCCTGTCTCCTTTTTCCACGCTCGTCACAGTGACAGGTTGATCTGGTGTGGGTGGGCTGGGAGACAGCAGCACAGATGGGAGACCCAGACAGCCCATTCAGGAGCACAGCAGTAGGGCAAGAAGCAAGAAGATTCCTGAAGAGTGTTGAAGCTGCAGGGGAGCTGCAACCACAACTGGGAAACACAAGTGAACTTGCATAAATCACTCCACACGCCACATTTATTCCTCTGGTGCTCACAGAAATGGCAGAGCCCAGCTACCCTTTGGAGTTCATTGGATTGCTGCTGGGCTAACAAGATTCATGGGAAAATTAAAAATTGATCAGATGAACTAAAAACATTGTGTTCTACTGGAAAAAAAAGTTGGCTTCGAGTAATTTTGCAAGTTGGAAAAGTATTTTTTTGAACCACACTTGACATTGCTGAACACATTGTTTTGCAGCTGGAGTGGGGTGACAGGCAATTGCTGCATTCTTGAAATGGAAGTGAAACATTTCAGTTGCACACACTGAAATCTTTCTTCAGGTTTGCAGCTGGAAAACACTTCAGTGATTGTGGCTTTTCATGGCAACTCATAACAGATTTATTATTCTTTTCTTTGACACCCTAACAAATTTCACAGGGAGAGAAAACCACACTCTGCCGAGCTCTGGCTACACGCACTTGGGGGCCAGGCATTGTTCTGCAGGGAAGGCTGTAGTGTGTGCAGCTAAAACAAGGGCTACCCGAAGCCCAGTTGTGCAATTGCCTGTGTAACCCAAACAGTCACAATTACAGTCAGCAATCAGATCAACTGGAGCTGCTCCAGTCTCAAACAATGACATCTTGGAGTCTGGGTGCAAGTGTGCCCACCAGGCACTGCCTACCTGCACCAGGGTCGGGTTTTGCAAAGCAGAGCCAGCACGGGCCCCATTCAGCTGCCCATGCAGAGGCACAGAGCACCACTGAGGGTGCTCTGCAGACACTGGACCATCTGTAGGGAACTGGTGGCTGTGACAGGGGGCCTAGGGCAGATTCCTGCCCATACAGAGTGGCTGGACACCAGGTAGGCTGTGAAATGGTATTGCCTTCCTCTGTTTAGGCAAGAAGACTATACTGTCCTCATCTTGTTAAAGAGAAAATAGTTCTCTACCCAAATGTTAATGGGAGAGTGAGAGTATGGCTGTGTTCATACCCTTTCCTGTAGAGCTTCTCCCCACTGCCGAGGCAGTCGTGTCTAGTGGGTGGATCCCATCCCTTTCCTGACATTAAGCAGCATGATTAAACTGGACACTTAATGTAAGATCTCTAAATTGAAACCAAAGCTCTTGCAGGGCCCCAGCACCTCAGCATTCTGGCAGGAGATTTTAGTGGCTGACAACTTGATCTCCCCCACACTATGAGCCAAGGCTGGCTCAGGAGGAGAGGCAAAAATTTGCAAAGTGCCTTGGGGTGAGAAGCACCAGCAGTCTTGGAACATCCCCTGAAATGGCCACCTGCCTCTGGGCTGAGGAGGTGGATGTCCCTGGAGGAAGCTGTACCCAGCATGATATTTACAAGGATTTACAACCAGAATTTACAACGGAGATTGCCTCTGGTAGAAAATCTGAGCATTATTAGCAGCACGGTAAAATATCCTGGGAGTCCCTGAGCATCAGAGCAGGGCACAAGGGAGGCAGGGTGCTAGGTCCTTCAAACAGCTCTTTATCTATGAGGAAAATTGATTTTTAAAATTAAAGCACTGACTTGCATTTGCTCTCATCTATGTGATTTGCTGGGATGGGTCAGTTTTGGTTTGATCTGCTGGAAGGGACAGGCAAGCTGGGACAAGCTTTGTTCAGTCTTCCTCATCTGGCATCTCGCTATCACACTTCTCTCCTGGCCGGACCAGCTGTTCCCTACAATCAGTCCCTCTGAGATAGCAAAACGAGCTAAACGTGCTGTTCCCCGTGTGTCCCTCCAGCCTACAAACAGCCTCCTGCCTGCCACAAGTAATGGAGGGAAGTCCCTGAGCAGGATGCGGATTCCCCTTGGGGTCTCTGAGACATGCAGAGAATTATCAAAAGCAGAAATGAAGTTTTCAGAACTTGCCCTCAGCACTGGGGACCCAGGGGGGCTTCAGTGTAGACCCAGCTATAAGGAAACCAGACCTCACTGTTGTATGGATGTGCTGTCTGGGGGCTGACTTGCCTTTTGTCCTTCTCCTGTCCTCCTTTTCCCAGAAGGTGTGGGACATCTGGCCCAGGTGGCCTTCTGTGACAGCACACCAGTTACATAAGCTCCCACCTACAGAGAGGAAAGGAAACCTGTGGGAAAAGCCCAAGGAGAGCAGATTTCCACCTTCTCCCTACAGGAAGGGGAAGAAAAATGTATCCAGGCATGTCACCCCAGAAAGATGTACTACCAGCCCAGGCTGCCTTGCTCCAGGAATGTTGCACAGGCTTTTGCACTGAGCAAAGATGAATCAAAAGCCTCGCAGGACAGATTCTGCTCCACTTCCTTCCCTGTCCACAGCACCAGAAGCAGCCAAAACCACCAGGAAGCTCAAAGCCAAAGACACAGGTTGTGTCCTCTCCTGGGATGCCTCCTGGAGAAGTCAGGCATTGGCAATGCCACTGGGAACCAAGGCAGAAACATGCTGCAAATCACAACGGTTGCAACAAAGAGATAAATCTCTGAGTTTCAGATGGATCTTGGCTTGTTTAGTCCAGAAAAGGAAGCTAAAATGCCAAAAGATTATAATCTTCCAGCAAGTAAAATACTGCTGTAAAGCTGGAGATGGTCAGTCATTGTCCATCAGATCCTGACAGGACAAGAGATAATTGAAGTAATATCCAGCAAAAGTGGTTCAAGTTAGACAAGGAACTAAAAGGAGATTTAAACACCAGACAATAAAAATGGAGATCAAGTAACTAAAGAAAGCTTCAGATTCTCCATCTATAAAGGTTTCTAATGACAGATCAGACTAACTTTGACCTGGAATAGTATGGAAATACTCCTTATTTGATGAAGGAAATCTACATAAATTCTGGTCCCATCTCAACCAGCAATGCTGTTTTAGCGGCTGAACATGGGCAAACAGATGAACAAAAATAAAAAAATAAAGATACTTAGAGAAATTACTGCCCACAAGAGCAAGTCACTCTATGAAATGTGACATCCCAACATTTTTTTCTTTGCTTACTTCCCATCTCCTGTATTGCAGTTATGTGCATTGGCCGGTCACTCACCCTGTCTTTCCACCCTCTCCCCTTTCCCAAGCCCTGGCCATGCTTTCCCCCAGAGCTGGGCTGCTACATGATATTTAATAGGTATTTTTAGTACATGCATCACTATGGCATCTCCTCCCACCTAACGAAGCTGAAGTCAGGACCTGGTCATGCTGCAATGTGAACCTGCGGTTCCCAAGAGTGGGGGCACGAGCTGCTGAGCTGCACTTTCCAGATTACACCATTTACTGAAACTTCAGGGCCAGACTGATTTATGGATGCTTCCTGAAGCCTGCAGGTGTGGCAATGACCTCGTGCTGGTAGCAAAGGCCAGCTGATCTTTCAAGGTGCTCATACTCAGAACAGGTGGATGAAATCCATCCTCATCCCAGCAGAATAGCTGTAAGCACTGAGCCTGTTTCCAAGTGGCATCCAGTGACCTCCTGGTAGCCAAGTGCTGAACCAGCTGAAAAGGTCAATAGCATATAGCCAGAACAGCTGGATCTAATAGAAAGTGAGTCAAGATGATGCATAGCTGGCATTGCAGAAATAACAGATGTCATCTGGGCTGGTTGTACCAGCATGTTGATGTGCTAAAACAACTGAACAGAGACTTGCATGACCACAGCATATCACCCTTTTCCCAGCCACTGAGAGTGAGATGACCCACAGATGTTACACAGATTTTCTGGAGACCAGGTTTCTGCACATGGCAGATATAAGGCAGATCCCATGGCAAAGCATGGTCTTGGGAAGGGCTCTTTGCAATGAGGGACACAGAGATGGAGCAGATTGCAAGGTAATACATATAACCTGCAGTTTTGATTTACATTAGGACTCTGAAGTTTTCAGCCCCAAGCAACATTGCTGCCATCCTGGATCAGGCATACCCAAACCCCACATTTTCCATTTTACCTTCTCTGCTGTAGTTGAAGAGATGGTGATGTTTGCAGCTTTAAAAATAATAATAGTAATAAAAAGCAGCTGCTTAGCTCAGAGCATCTTTTATTGTCCAAATTAAAGGAGGCTCATGGGGGCAAGGTGAGGAAAGCAGGTTGCAGGGAGTGAGGCTGGGAAGCCAGTAAGTCTTTCTGGGGGCCCTGTGATGCTGCACTGGCAGCACCTTGCTCCCAGAGCTGTAAAAGGGATTAACTTAACAAATTTAGAAAGAAAAAGAAGGCTAAAATAGGAGTCTAAAATAAGAATCAGAATCCCTCTGGTAAATTGCTGAGTTCGCTCCCTGCTGTAGAGAGCCAGTGGTGTCGGGGGGAGTGAGCTATTTTCTGGAGATGTACTGGAAATAGCACGGGGTAGTCAGGGAGCAGCAGAGGGAGAGCATTAGCAAGGGAACCTGTGGACCCCCAAAAGCTTTCCCACCAGGCTGGGCACCCCAGAGTACACNGCAAGGCACTGAGCCCCATGCCTTGGTGTGCCACTCATGGAGGCACAGCTGAGTGCAGGGGCTGCTGACCCAAAATCATGGGGCTTCTTGCAGCCCTGTGACTTATGCCCCTATCCCAGCACCACTTCCCAGCCACTCTGGCCCCCCAGCATGCAGGCAGTGACAAGCAGAGAGTTGTCTGGCAAAGCAATTATTGCCAGGCCCAACATGCCACTGCCAGTGCAGAAATTGAATTCTGAAGCACTCAGCAGCACTCCCCCAGGGAGCACCAGCGGGTGGATGGGGGACAGCAGGAAGGAGGTTTTTCTTACCAGGCTTCAATCCTCACTTGGACATGCTGAAATTAGACACTAAGCCTTGAACTCAAATCCTCTGTTCTTCCCTTTTGTGTTCAGCACTGCTCTTGGTTTTTCCCTTATAAAATCTGTTTGTCGTAGCCACACAAGATACCTCCTCGGTATCTAAATGATTTGTCCTGAATTTTGAGACGACTCTGCCTCTTGCAGAGGGCATGATAGGAAGGTGATGGACATCAGGGAAGTCAGAAAAAGCCATAGAGGAGACTGGTGCTAAGAAATTAAACTAAGTAAAACCAGCTTTCCCATGTGGTGCAAAGAGGTCACAAAAGAAAAAAGCCTCAAACCTAATTCCTTGGTCATTGTTAAACCCAGGAAATCATCACCAAACCCTAGGGGTTTATATTGCTACTTTTTTTTCCTCCCAGGAGCAGCAGACTGGCACGTAGAGCACAACCTTGTAAATGAGTAACCATTCCTTATGGAGGTGTTTACAATAGAGGCACATGGAGAAGTGGTGGTTGTTAGAAGGGTTTGATGAAATCACATAAAGCTGATGACTTCAAGCCTTGTGCCCGTCTGGATGAGAACACTAGGAGGGAGGATGGCATGGGAAAGCCCCTCTGCATCTCAAAGAAGGAGGGAGGGAGGCACAGAGTTTCCATACCGCACCCATTCCTGAGGGTGGGAGGTTTTGTGTGATGCTTGTCCTGGTGATGCACTGTAAAAATCCTTAGGGCAGACCTTTCCTGGACCTTCAATATCTTTCCCACTGAGCTCTGGTCCCTCGCTGTAGGACTGCCTGTGGTCAAGTCTGGGAAATGAGACCCCTGACTGTCTCGCCTGCTCTCAAGTTCCATGTCTCCGAAGCGCAGCAGGGAGCTGTAAGCAGCTGAGCCCACGCCAGGTCCCAGACCCACGTTAGGACTCTGCGGGTTTATCTGCATTTCCAAGGACCTGTTCCTGAGAGCACCTCCTGGAGAAGCTGCAGGCTCTGGGGCTCAGAAGCGAGGCGGAGCCCGGGCTGCCGCGGGGCAGTGTCGCATAGCGCTCTGCTGCACGGGCACTGTCCCGTCTCCTCCCTGAGACCCGAGGCACAGCCCGCAGCCTCAGCCACCCTCGTGCTTGAGGCGCTGGCCACTGAAGCAGGGAGGAGAGGAGTAACTCTTCCATATCTCTTTGCTTTCCCACAGGACGCCTCACTGTGCTCATGAGCTGCTGTTCACTCTCTTGCAGCGGCAGGGGAAGAAGAGGCGCCCCGGGCGCGGTGCCCGTCCCTGGGGAGGCCGTGGCAGTGGCGGGGCCGTGCAGTGCTCGGCAGGGCCACTGGAGGTCTGCGCGCCTTTGCTTTCTCCCGCTCCCTGCGCGGCGCTGCCCCGCTCGTCCTCCCTCAGCCCGGCCAGGACAGCGCGCCCAGCTCCCAGCCCAGCCCTGTCCCCTGGGGCGGCTCCGCTCCCCTCCGAGCATCCCAGGGCAGCCTTGGGCTCCCTGGCTCCCTCTGGCTCCACGGTGGGGCAAAAATCCAAGAGCAAAACTCGAACGTGGGGAGATAGGCTCGTCNCCTCGGGCCAGACCAGCACGAAGCTGCCTACCTTCGGGACGTGCAAACCTCCTTCCTCTCCCTGGCTGGCTGGCACCACTGACTGGGTGATGTTGGTATTCTCACAATAAGGCTCGTTTTTTCCAGGGTCACAGGTTGCTACTTTCTGAAGACAGCTGCTGTCATCCAGCCCCTGCATCTCCAGCCCTGCACCTCTTGCCTGTATCCATCATTGCTTCCCTGGCCCCTGCTGCATCAGTTGCCCTGATTATGTTTTTAATCAAGTTCAGACTCATTTGTGAGCTGCAGGATAATGGCATGAGTGTGTGTTTGCACAGCAGTTTCATTCTAGGAAGGTGCTCTCCCACTTTCCCAGCTGGACAAACAGACAGGCACAGCAGCTGTCTGACACAGAGGGAGCAGTTCAGTGCCAACACTGAGGATGCAGGATCACAAGTGACTCAAGGCTGGCTCACTTTGGCTGTGTTTCAGCCCAATTTTATCCACTCACAATGGCAGGATGGCCTGTTCCCTGCCCTGGCCTCTGCAGGGTGCTAGGCTGTGCTCATTGCTCTGGATTGTGATGCCATGGGAGGTCACTGTGTTTTCTGAATTTGCCCAGTGCAATCAATATAGCAACTCCTCCATTATGAAAATTCCACCAGATCTTTCAAACTTCACAAGCTTTTAGGACTTCAGTTTTAAAGGAAATAGGGCACCCAAGGATCACAACATCCCCACTACAGCAAAACCAGAGCAGCACACACGGAAAACCAAACTGGACTTCTCAGCAGAGCCCAGGCTGAAGCTGGTCTAGCTTTGTCTACACGAGGAAAAAGGGGACTCCTGGTTCTTCAGGCAGGTATGCATCTAACACTGGAAACCAGTCTGTGAAACAGATGTGTGGCTGTGTCCTGCTCCAGCAGGTCTGTCCTCCTGCCCCACCAGTGAACTTTGGGGTGGAAGCTTCCTTGAGCAGATGTCCAGAGTGCCCTTTGCAGGGGGCACATCTGAGCACTGCTGCCTGTGGCCAGCTCAGAGTCTGCCCAGGGCTCCCCAAAAACCCCTTTGCAGACCCAAACTGATAATGCCCAGCACCTCTCCCCATGCTCACACTGTCCCCGAGGAGGATACTGGGCTCCTGGATCTCTGTGGAGAAGAGGAGCAAGCATCAGGCAGCTGTGGGAAGTGGGATTTTAAGAACTTGAGGTCCCCCAGACAGAGAAGGGAGGATCAGTCAGATGCCTCTCTCTGTGACAGGTGCTGCTTCTCCAGAAGGAGCCCAGGTCTCTGTGCCATCTGGAGTGAGTGTCCCCCCACCCCATGTACAGAGGGCAGGGGACCTGTGGTCCATGTCTTGCAGCACTGGGGCCTGGGGGCATCACTGAGCAGGAAAACTGGAATTACCTGAAAATTTGCCTCAGCTCTTTGCTGAAAGGCATTATGCAAGGAAAGGAAAATCCCAGCCTGGATCAAGTGCTGGAAAAACCAGTGTAAAATCAGTTCTGACATGAGCCCTACCCATTTAGGGGATGATCTGTATTGCCTCCCCTGAGGCTACACACACAGTGCTGTTGGGGGAGCTGGGGCACTTGCTGGACCTTGCAAGCAGTTACAGGGCAGCCTTGCAGGTCAAGCTGAAAATGTGACTTTCCTTTGCTCAGCAGCAGGACTGACTCTCAAATGTAGCCAGAAAAACTTCAAGTAACCTTGCCACATCTCTTCCTGCCTTATCATTGCAGAGCTCATCTTGAGCCAGGGCATTCAGTAGTCATATTTTGAGGCTTCTCTGCCTGTGGTTGGTTTGACATCTAATTTTCCTCTCCTTGCTACAGAATATCCTCATACCTTCCCTGCTCCAATTTTCTTCATGTTTTCCTCCTTTTACCTCCCCTTAGTCCTTTACAAACTCCTTTCCCCCTGCCTGCTGTCAGGCTGTCGTGCCTGCCATGTGGAGAGTAAATAGGATGCTCCTCATCCAAGTCCCATCATGAAGCTACAGCTGTACTTTGGTGATCATTAGTTAAAACAATCACTGTTTAAAACACCAGCAAAATAGCTGTTGGTCAAAAGTACAGTCATTAACCTCATGTTCTCCCCTTCTTCCTTAGCAAAGATGGATACACATTGACAGAGTTGTTCATGATACAGCAGATTTTGTAATAGTGCTACCCTGCTGACCCAAGCAGGTAGCCAAAATTCAGGTGGCCGGAGGTTATTTACAGCAAGAGAAGGATCTGGCTGTGGAGGCAGGTAATTTTCCAAAGCGGTGTTGCTAATTTACAAAGAAGGTGCAAAGTCCTGCACTAAAAACCCCAAGAAATGGGCATTTCCTGGCTCACACCACCTGTGTTATTCCCACATGCATAAGAGTTCTCGTGCTCTCAGCTTTTCTCAGCACACATGTAGTGCTGTCCCCTCCTTCATGGCATCGTGCTCCCAACACAGCCCCTGGACAGCCTCTCCCATACATCACGGAGCTTGCTCTGATAGCACAGCTCTGTCTCCTGCAGCTAACTGAAGTGAAAGTCTCTGGTAACATTTGGGGGAAAAACCCAACCTTTTTTTTTTTTTTAAATCAAAGCTTGCAGGAAAAATATTATAAGGAAGAAAGATATGTTGTCTCCCCAGGACTTCATATCCAGTGTCAGAAAATACTTAAATGAAGATGCTTAAAATCTCTATAGAATCATAGAATGGTTTGGGTTGGAAGTGACCCTAAAGATCATTCAGTTCCAATCCCCAGCCATGGGCAAGGACACTAGACCAAGTTGCTCAGTGCCCCATCCACTCTGGCCTTGAACACTTCTTTGTTTGAAGGTATTCCTGACGGCTGCACTGAGATGCTCTAGATAAATCTCCGAGTAATTGCTACATAGCTCAGTCTTTAATGTTGCTTTGATCTAGAATGGGGTTTCTCCAATATAGATGTTATTGTACATTAAATGTACATGCAAGTTCCAAAATCCCCATTTGACAGAGGATAAAGCCAGCCGTGGGCGTGCACACTGTTTGGGAAACATTTGTATTTAATTCACAACCCACAAAATTCTTTCAGCCCAAAAAAAGTTGTAGGAAGAGATAATCTTCAGAGATCCCCCGGGGAGACTTACGCAGCTGAGCTAGTCACCCTGAACTCCCTTTTACATATAAACTCAACTGCTTTTAGCACATAATTCATTTGATCTATTTGAAATCCACACTGGGTTGTGAGGCTCCATGACTCCAAAGGGGCCTGTTTTTCCATTTTGCTGTGCCCAAAGTAGAGGCCAGCCAGCTCCAACACCAGCAGAGATCTATGTGTGCCAGCAGATCCCACCTCTGGCCCTGGTTAACAATTCATGGATTTTTACCAGTTGGAAATAATTTGGCATGTCAGGTTTTACAGTGACTTATTCAGAGCACCCAGACAGGCAGGGAAGGAGGGAGCCTTCATCACTGCTGTGATGGGTCACAGCGTGTGGCAGGACTGGGGAACCCAGGATGTGTTTGTGGTTACTGCCAGACACTCACACAGCACAGCACGGGAGACACTGCCAACGTCAGCTCCTGGGCAGGAGATTTGTGAATCCTCAGCCCTGGGGGTCTGTGCAGCAGGAAGGGGGCCAGCAACTCGCTCTCAGCAGGAAACCAGCGTCCCTAAGAGAAGGTGCTGCAGAGCTGCTGCAGTCAGAGGGAGTGCAGTGAGAAAATCTTGGGATGCTAATTAATCCCCCTTTGGGAAGATACTTATTAGGCAAATGCCTCACATTCATATGCACATCTGCAGTCAACAAAGAGGCTTTTACTTTTTCCCCAGCCCAGCAAAGCTGGAGGGTGGGAGGTTGCTGCGACCAAACAGCCAGAGGTGCTGGGGGTGCTCAGCCTGCTCCGGGCTCCTTGGGTCAAGTGTGGAAAAAACAGTTGGGAATGAACAGGCTGGAGGAGAACCTGGAGGTAGTTGAGAAGATCTTTAAACCTGAATATCTTCCCCCCTGCTCACTGATGGAGACATTGCAAAGGACAGGGTGGGAGCCATCCCTGACAGACAGCTTCATCCTGCTGGGATGAGCTGTTCCGGAATCACTGCATTAATATAACCTGGGGCAGCTTTTGCTGTCAACTAGTTAATTGCTGAGGTTGATAGACACAGCCCCTGATGAGCAAAGGATTATGGCTGCTTGCAGCTTTTGCAGAAGAGCCAGCAGGACCTCTCCTTGTCCAGCAGACACTGAGCAGTGCGTCACGGAGCTTTGCAGGGCACCTGCCTTGGTGTTCCCCACTCTTTAGGTATAGGTGCTTCGAGAGAGCAACTGCTCTTCCTGAATTGTTTGCTTCATTTGCAATCACACAGATCTCATTGCTTCAAGAGTTACTGTAAAATCTAGTTGGAAGACGTTTCAAGTCATGCAAAGCCCAGGGCTGGATAGAAAACATAAAATTTCAGAACAAGAGCAGGGCATGATCTTGTCAGCAGGGGAATTGGTAATTCTGTTCTACATTTGCGGGGTGCTTCCTAGGGCTCGTGAGAGGGAGTGACTCCCCTTGACCCAAGATGAGAGCTGCTGATTTGGGAAGGATAAATAATGGCATTTCCAAGGCTTACTGGTTTGATGTGCTAATCCAAAGCAAAGTCAGCCTAAAGAAGACCTGCTGAAAAGCATGTTTCTTACTGAAATACTCAAACATCCTCAGCCCCCAGAGTCACACAGCCTGCCCTCATTATCCCAGGTTTTTTTCCCCAATGTACCAATGGATGAAACATCTGTACAGTCTCCTGTTTTACACTGAGCAGCGAGAGCTGCTGAGAGCACTGGCACGACATTCAAACTTTAAACTGTCCATCTTAATTAAATTAGTTCTATCCATGAGGTTCAGCAGTCGGTCATGGCATGTGGGAGATTTACCCTCAGGTCCTGAAGGAGCAGGAGTAAACTCAAGAGTAAAATCCTCAGTGACTTGGGATGACAACTGTGTTCTTAACGACCAAAAGCTCCTGGCAGAGCAGTTGCCTTGCCAGCAAGTTGCTGTTAACAATATCCTTTTCATTCCAGGGACCCAAATCTGCCGTCTGTGAACCTGACTGGCTTTTGCAATTGATTTCAGAGAGGCCCTTAATTTTCACTGACATTTGCTTTGGTCAGTCACAGCTTTCAGCTCCTCCTTCCCTCCATTGTGCAGCACCCCCAGAACCTCCCCTTCACCCCCATTTACAGAGAAAGCTGAATCCTGGATTTGCAATAAGAAAGGCAAAGTTTGGCATTCATACAGCGAGGAGAGACTCAGGAAATTTGGTCCGGTGCTTTGTGTCTTCTTTGAGTCACTGCATGATGGTGCATAAATCACTGTGTCCCTCTGTGCCTCAGTTCCCTTGCTGTGGCCAAGGATGATACCCCCTTGTCTCTGGGGAACAGGAGATATTAATTACTGCTCATAAGATGCTCAAATGTGGCAGCATAAATAGTAAACAAGTATTTAGTGCTTTTCTAAAGATAACTCATCTGCAAACACTCAGGTCCATAGCCTGGAATTGGGAGCTCCCTTGGCTGTTACATAACTGCAGTAGGTTGTTTTTATTTTTTTAAGGAATGAGTTGTTTTTATTACTGTAGTAATTTCATAAATAAAGAATGCATATGACTAGAAAGGATGAAACAAAAATAAATGCCTGCTTAACTCAGGCATGTGGGAACTAAGCATTATCTTAATTATATTTCTGAAACAGCAACCTCCTGTGTTTGGCCCAAAGCTTTCAGAAGTCAAAGACAAACACTGCCCTGATTTTTTCAATTTTTCTCCCCCATTCATTGACTCTTTGTGTTGGTCAGCTTGGGGCTGCTAGGTATCTCCCAAGTGCAGGAGTCCAGCTGCTCCTTCCTTGATGAGGTCAGATGGTGGTGGGGGTGCAGGGGTGCCATGTGCCTTCCCTCTCCTCCTTGGGGTGATCTCCCTCCCATGGGAGGCTCCACTTTTGAGCCAGAGATGCTCTTTTGGCCAACTCATCCACTATCGTACCTGTGCCACGATGCCTTTTATAATCCCGTGTTTTGATCTCCAGTGCAGACAGTCAGAGGCTTTGGGAGCTGGGGGTTGCTCCGGCTGCAGTTGAGGACGATGCTCATTAGAAAGGGGAACTCTGCGGGTGCTCGAGCAGCCTGGCAGCGCTGCAGTGCCTGGCCACGAGCAGGTCCCACAGCCACCCGAGGAGCAGCTTCTCACCAGGGATGCCCAATGCAGCGCAAGCCTGTGGGGTGCTGGCACCGTTCCTCTGGGTGGGAAGGCTTCCAAGTCCTTATCTAAACCTTCCCCCCTCCCTCCTCTCATACTCCTGAACTATTTTTACTAGAAAAGTGAAGCAATGAAACCACTATGAAATCATCACGGTGAAATCAAGCTTTAGCTTGAAGCAAAGATCCAGTCACTGCATCTTCCTGAGGACCAAAGCGTAGCCGGTGAGCTCCGGGAAGGCAAATCTCGCAGAGTGCCAGTGACACAGCCGCACTCCCTGACGGCGGAGCGCATCTCCCAGGACACGCAAGGATGGAACTTGGTAGGGAGAGTGCACGGGCGCACCTCACAGGGACATGCGCACCTGGCAGGGGGATACAGGGATGTTAACGAGAGATGAGTGCATGGGGGATGCACAGGCGCACCTTACCGGAGCAGGAGACACAGATGAAACTTTCAAGGGGTTTATGGGTGCACCTTGCGGGTGAAGGCAAGGCTGAGGTTCGCAAGGGTTGCAAGTCCCAAGGGGATGCACAGGTGAAGTTTGAGGAGAGGCACAGCTGCTACGGCTGGGGGCTGTCACCGGGCAGGGGAGGCGCAGACGAAGCTCTCGGGGGATGCACCTCACAGGACTGAGGGGGTCCGGGGCCTCCCGTCTCCCCGCCCAGCATCCCCCGCCCAGCCCCGTCCCTGCACCGGCCGCGCACGGCGCATGCCTCGGGCAGATGCCGGCCGGTTCCAACCGGGAGAGGCCGAAGCTTTTCGGGTCCTGCGAAGAGGAGGAGCCCGTCCTCCTCCCTGCGCATCCCCCCTCCCCCCTCCATCTCTTCTCACCGCCCCGCGGAGGGGCGCGGAGGCGGCTGGGCCGGCCGCGCTCCCCGCACCGCGCAGTGGCGTGGGCACGGCAGGAAAAGTTACTGACCGGGGGGCGCTCAGGGATGGAGAGGGGGATTTACTCGGGCTTGGGACGAGCCGGGGGCCGCGCGGCTGCACCTCCCAGCCCGTTCCGCCTCCGCAGAGCGGTCCGCGCGGGATGGCGGAGCTGGGGCGCCCTCCGCGGAGCTCCGCGCCAGGGAGGGACTCACGGCGGAGCAGCCGCGCCGCAGCCCGCCGGGACGCGGTGCGGAGCCCCCCGGCCGGCCCTGCCTCCCCGCGGCTCCGCGCTCCCGCAGCGCCCCGCGCAGCGCCGCGCACCCGCAGCGACTGTTCCAGAAGGCTGCTGAGTGCACAGTGCGTTCGCAGTAGATAAATAGATAGACAAAAATAAATTAATAACCCCCCCTCCGCG